>OMLF01037198.1:5910-16285 GCA_900302615.1 Holocentrus rufus | reverse complement strand
AACACACATACACACACACACACACACACACACACACACACACACACACACACACACACACACACACATACACTGTGTCTTTGGAATGTGCTGCTCAGTAGCAGCTGAGCAGAGGAATGCTGCTGTAACAAGTCTATACACAACCCCTCAGGAGGGAGGCTCCCTGCACACACACACACACACACACACACACACACACACACACACACACAGTATATCTTTCTCTCTGTCTGTTAGTCTCTCAGCCTCTCTCTCTCTTTCCCAACCTCCATCTGTCCTCTCTCACAGTTATTCTCTTCTTTACTCTCTTTCTCTCTTTTATACTGCACACTCACACACTCACACATCCAGCAGAGGGCAGAGCATTGAAGCTGAAGCTGCCTGAGAACATCACAGAGTGAAAATATCTGCTCTGGATACACACACACACACACACACACACACACACAGAGTGTGAGCATGCCTCTTGCAGAAACATAGCAAGGTGAAAATATCTGCCCTCAGGACACAGGCCTGACTCAGTGGCATATTGCTCAACCCAGCCATGTTCTTCCATACACGTACAACCACGTGGAAGCACACACCTCTACATGTGTAAGAGCTCATTGATATCTCTACACATAGAAACAGGGGAGAAAATTTGATATTTCTCAGTGAGGAGGTCCAGAAACAGTAAACATCATCTGACTAACTCAGACTTGTCATATCATACAGAGACCAACAGGAGCCCTGTAAGTGTGGTCTCTAACCTATAGGCCTAGGCTTGTCATTGTGTGTTTGTGTGTGTGTGTGTGTGTGTGCATGTAGAGGCTGGGGATGGGGGTATCAAATCAGATATAGGCAAGTGATCCATTTCAGTGGTCAGAATCTATAAGCAACAATGTGGAGATGAGTAGTTTGAAAATACTAATATCCCAATACTGATGAAAGTCTTGAATCTCCAAAATGTCAGCTTTCAAAACAAAACAAACAAACAAAAAAACAACAACATACGTTTAAGATGGAGACATGCCATTTTGCGATTACACAAAATGACAATGACATCACACACTGAAAAGGTTTCATCACCCCAGCAGGGATCATGTTTTGTTTTTCCAACCTGCAGCTGACCATGTCATCCTTCCATTTCAACAGAAAGATCAGCACAACTCGAGGTACGAGGGATTGACTTAATAACTATGTTACGCAGAATGAGGAACTTCTTGGCCTAGTCATGAACCTGACCGCGTTCGACTGAAAGAGTGAGTACAGGAAACAGAGTGTGAGGGAGTGTGTGTGTGTGCAAAAATGGCCAGAGTGTTGACGTGGGTGATGTGGCATCGCTTAGCTCTGTGTGTGTGTGTGTGTGTGTCCATGTGTGTGTGCAGCAACACCCTCAGTACAACCCTTCCTTCAGCAGATTCCAGTCTGCCTGTCTCTGTCTTCATATGGGTGCAACTGCACACACACACACACACACACACACACACACACACACACACTGGCAGGCAGCCAGACATTGGCGGTTGGATGCTCCGTCAGATTTAGACACACGTAATTACTGTCCTAGCTTTTGAGAGCTGTGTGTGTGTGTGAGTGTATGTGCGCTTTATTTGTGTCTGCTTGGTGTATATGTGTTTGTGTTTATGTGTGTCTATATGAATCCATCTATTTATGTGCATGGGTGTTTTATGTGTGGGGGACTGCAGTCCATTCTAGAAATCCTGGCAGGCTTCATCATATTGTTAAAGTCATTCAAATTCAAGTAAATTAAGCTGCTCTCGTATTTTTTTTTTTTTTTTGGAATGTGGTGTAGTTTGGGCCAAAACAGACACTGACTTTTTCTAACCCTCTACATTATATGCAACAGCTGCAGGTATTTATCCCACTGACACTGGTACAGTGTCTCCTGTTGCATACTGATGCACAGCAACATGACCTAACACTCTGCCCAGAGGGACAGTAACCCACAGAACACACAGCAAGACGGTAGACTGTACTCATCACACTCATCATATATATTCATGACTCATTGTATGGCATGTATGAGTAATGAGTAAGTTTTTGTGCTCATGAGAGTCTCTCTCTGTAAGCCAGAACCTGAAGAATATCAACCGCAGGCCTAAAACTACGCTGTATTGAGTCAAAGTCAATGCCCGTGCTGTGACTTTTGTTATCCACTGGCGCCACCAAGTGGGCAATAAAGAATAATGCAAACAGCACGGACAAGAGTTGTTGCAAGATGGGGGGAAAAAAAATAAGACGACAAAAGCACTTTCATCAGACCGGAGTCTAGTAACCCTGACTGTTTGTTTCTCATTAGTTTACTGTTTACATGGAAAATAATTTAACTTTTATGGACAGTCTCTTACCAATACTAATCACTGAGAATTGTGAGAGAAAAAATGAATTAAGATAGAGGACAATGACAGCACATAAAGTTTGCTTTCAGCCACCTGCATGGATTTCTGTGATCTTGCAATGGATTCAACACAAGTAACCATTCAATTATAATAATTCATAAATCAGAGCAATGTTTCCCCTGCTGTGTTACCATGCAGGTCTCATAATTTAGGAAATGAGTTTTCACTCTCTACTGAGGTTGGGAAGGAGTTGGATGTGCTACATAAATACTGTGAAAATATCAAAACATACCTCCTCAAAGAAATCCACACAATCCGCATAAAGAAACTGTCGCGACTTTCTGACATCACAACTCTACGCTCATTTGCATATGTACGCCTTCAGCCCACCTTGTAACCAAGGAACGAACTTCCTTCCTCTTGTAAGCGAAAGCGTGTAGTTGTTGCGGAGCTGACGTGAACCTCAGTAGGTGATGTCGAAGGTTCGTTGCGCAATTGTTGGCTGCAAGGCGGCCAATGTTTCAATGCATTACCTCCCGAAGGACTCAAATGTTAAAAACGAGTGGCTAAAATTTATATTTTCGGAGATCCCACCGACTTACAGCCACAAGTTGGCCGTTTGTTCAGCGCATTTCAGCGCAGACTGCTTCATCAACCAGGCACAGTACAATTCAGGGTTTGCTATGAAGTTAATGCTGAAGGACGCCGCAATTCCGACTTCAGACCCAAAACCCGTAAGTATGCCAGTAAAATATTCTGCTTTATTGTGGAAGCAGTGTTGGTATAACTAACATTACAGTTGTACTAACGTTATGCTAACGCCGACTAGCTACTAGCGACTAGCCGACGTTCACAAAGCAAACACAAAACTATGTGGTTTCACACTTTGGTTTCAGTGATAACGTTACTTAGTTATCAGTGTATATCCATCTACCACTGGGGCCACTAACGTTTCGTTATAGCAGTTTAGGTCCAAGCTAAACGACACAAAGGAGACCTACAACAGCGCCAAGCACCTATTTTAGCTAACTTTTAGTTTGTAACCCCGTCGTAACGGCTCAGCCCCCCGCTATCCTTCTCCTGTTGTACAAACTCTTTCCCGCTATCAGGACAAACTGGCGTACTGAAGATAAAGTTACAGAGAAAGGCTAAGTTTTTTCCTTGCAAAAAAGATTTCTGTTCTTCCAAATAAGCGATTGGGGACTCAAACGTATTAAAGCATTTGTACACCGCCTGGCCAAAAAAAGTCGTCACCTGGATTTAGCTAACTAAGCAAATAGGTCGAACCTCCCATCGTCTTCGAGGAAGAAATGTGGTGAAATCAAATCGAAGAAAAACAAAAGTAGAACTCAGGGCTATGTGTAATAGTGAAAGTTAGAGCATTTCCACAAGCACAATGCGAAGGGAACTCAGTGGATTGGGACTGAACAGCTGTGTAGCCTCAAGAAAACCACTAATCAGTGAGGCTAACCGGGGAAAAAAGGCTTCGATTTGCTAGGGAGCATAAAGATTGGACTCTGGAGCAATGGAAGAAGGTCATGTGGTCTGATGAGTCCAGATTTACCCTGTTCCAGAGTGATGGGCCCATCAGGGAAATCAGAATCAGGATAAGAATCGCTTTATTCGCCAAATGTATTGTGAAATGTAAATGAATTTGACCTGGTGATACAGCGTAGTAATAAAAGGTCTTTGAAGAATAAAAATAATAAATAAATAGATAGAGTGGTGGTACAATGGTAATAAATAGGTAGGTAATATATGTTACAGATGCAACTCTCTTACATACTGTATAATGCACATTACACATCAGTTACAAGGTGCTGGTGGGAGGGTCTGAGTCCTGAGTCCCATGTGGTCCTGAGTCCTGAGAAGAGAAGCAGATGGGGTGATGCACCCATCATGCCTAGTGCCTTCTGTACAAGCCTGTGGGGGCAGTGCTATGATATGGGGTTGCTGTAGTTGGTCAGGTCTGGGTTCAGCAACATTATGTGCCCAATGAATGAGGTCAGCTGACTACCGGAATGACCAGGTTATTCCATCAATGGATTTTTTCTTGCCTCATGGCAGGGGCATATTCCAAGATGACAATGCCAGGATTCATTGGCTTAAATTGTGAAAGTGGTTCAGGGAGCAAAATTAATGAAATACTGGATGGAAATAAATCTTGTGACATCGCAGAAGCTTATTGAAACAATGCCACAGCAAATGCGTGCCGTAATCAAAGCTAAAGGCGGTCCAAAGAAATATTAGAGTGTGTGACCTTTTTTTTGTGGTGACTTTTTTTTGTATTTCGGCCATACAGTGACAAATTACAGATCATTTTGACAAAAATGTTGTGTAAATAATGTAAATTCAAGGGTTACATACGTTTCTAATGTGGGGATAATTTGGTCGTTATATATAATTGTATCTTCTGGATTATACAACACTTGAGTTCAAGTCAGTTTTACATAGTCTGTGTCATTGTTTTGTGTCTTCAGGATACATCACAGCCGGCTGTCACTGTCAAGCACATGGGAACCCAAACTGACCACCCAAGTAGAGCTACTGTGGCCACACAACTTTCAATTCGGACACTGCAAAATCATGTGAGAAGCACAGGTGAGTAGCGTTGCCCCTGTGTATGTGTGTGTATGTGTGTGTGTGTATGTGTGTGTGTGTGTGTGTGTGTGTTACACAGACTGTACAAATAAGTTGTGCACCTTGCCTACAGTGTCTGCACAAACGCTTTCTATATACATACATCTTTGTAACTTAGACATGGAAGTTGACAACCATTAAGTAAGGTTCTTAGTCAAATCATAACCCATCACTATGTAACATTAATAAAATTATCCTATTTTGCTTGTTGTGTTACAAGGCATACAGGCAACTGTGTCCTGTCGCAATGTAGGGATTGGCACCACCACCATACGGAGGATAACTGTACAACCACCTCTGACATCCACGCCAGTCAACAGTACAAGACCAGCAAAACGGCCTCGTCTTGAACTTGAGGAGGAGGAAGAGGAAGAGGAGGAGGATAGCTCTGTTGAGATCCCTGAGCCACATGATCCAACATACAACCCTGCAGACCCATGAATGTGGTTCTTTTAGGTTTTGATTTGATGCAAGGCATGACATATTAAGGGATTCAAGTTTTGTTTACATTCTGCTTGGTTGTACCGTGTCTTCTGTTCTAGCGTCTGGGACTCTTGTCTGGAACATTCTGGTATGTCAGGATTACTTTAGCTACTGTTGGCTAAATCAGAAGCACCACCGGGTTTCATCAGTTTCACTCTCAGTTGATGCTATTAATCTATAATAAACTCTGTAATATCATAGACTGTATATAAAGATATATATTTACTTTATATCTATCTTTATATACAGTCTGTGTAATATACAGTTTTTAGTCGTAGACCAGTGATCAATGCAGTCACTGTCTCCCTCTAGTGGTCAGACAAAGGGCAACATTTTTGTTTTACTTATTTACTGGAGTATATTTCTTCATTGGGCAGTAGAGGAAACTGTACTGCATTTTTGAGCATTGTAATAGTTGCATTCCTCTTCTCTAAATTATTTCACACAGCAATATCCATGGCATTAATGCAGTTAATCCCAAAGAATGACAGGATAGATCCAGGGAGGTGACACATTAAAAGAAAAAGCAACATAAAGGTAAGGTAAGGTAGAACTTTATTGATCCCCCGAAGGAGAAATTCAGGTATACAGCAGCAGCAGAAGTGCATAACAGAGATAAAAGTATCTTAAAAGTAAAGTATCTTAATAAGCTTCAGTGAACCCTGGCATAGATTCTACAAGTTTTTAACCAATACTGGAGGGATGGAGCACCATTCTTTCTAAAGTATTCCTTTGGTATTTGATATTCATTTGGTGTTTTGCTTCAAAATCTCCTGTAGATGTTCAGGTCAGGTGACTGAAGGGGACTGTATATGATTTACATCATTTTCATCCTCAAACCATTCAGTGAGCCCTTGTTATCTGTATCTTATATGTTTATATTTCATTTGATGACATGACACATTATAAACGCTGTTACTACTAAACTGTTCTGTGCTTTTTATTATTTTTAAATTGAAGTTATACAGATCTGTGATTACATTTAGTAGTAAGGTTGCCAGCTGTCCCATATTAGTTTGGATGTTCCTTATTTGGACCAGTTAATTGATAACTGTATACGTGAGTGTAAAGGTGAGTGCAAATCTTGGATGTTTGCTTCTTAACAATGAATTTGTATATAATATAGACATAACCAATGAAACATAGGTGACTAAAAACGAACCTATGATGAGTCTTTATTCATACTACTGTATGCATTTGATAGGAGTAAACAGGGAAAGACCACTTAGCAGTATTTAAGTAAAACAATTAAGCCAACAACCTAAGTGATCATTCTCCCCAGAATATAAACCAACCTTTTGCAAATAACGACTACAACACTGACGGACAGAATATGTGCCACTGTGCGTTTTAAAAAATAAAATCTTTTTTACTCACCCTACTTGTAAAGGAAGGCCATTCTTCTATCCTTCATTGTGGCGAAACGGTCAGTGACTCGGTCATATGGCGGTGGTCAGGTCATCTTTTATGAGCATCTCCAGCAGTTCAGCTGGTGGTTTGTGAAAAGAGCGCATCCTCATAGACAGGGTTGCCACTTTTTAAGTGTTGCCGCGGGTAACAAATTTTGTCCGGGGGTTGGGCTTGGGCAGACCTATGGCATACCTGATGATGAATAATGCCTATGAATAAAGACTAATGTTTATACCCAAATCCTGTAAAACTGACTCCGGGCCAGATCAGCATATAAACTATCCACATATTTTTACAGGTGAGCTGAAATGATTTTCATTCATACCATTGCCAATGTACACATATTTACACATCCCGCCTACACACACATATGCTATGTATTGTAAGTAAATTATTAAAATGTTCTAAATTAACAGGACGGTGTTCAAGTTGAAATAAGGTATAACAGTAAATACATAGCCTATTATGTATTTGCTGTAAGTATATGACTAAAACATTGTGAATGTCTGAGCTGAAGTAAGTATCCCATATTATATTTTAAGTTCTGATATACTGTAAATTAAATAGGTGACAGAACTGTTTCGGTAAATTGCCTTTAATGTTTATGGTGTTATTTTATAGATATTATAGTGCATTTTGCAATTATAGCAATGCTGTTGGACTTTAAAAGCAACATATATGGATTTTTATGGGCATATTTTGAGTTCTGGTATTGGGCTGATTTTTAGGCCCTTTTTATACCCGGTTGGACGGGTTTTGGGCTGGTTTTGAGTTGCTGTTTGGCTGCTTTTGTCTCACAGACCTGGCAGCCCTGCTCATAGATAACCTGTAGTTATTTCTCGGCCTCAGTTCGTCAATGTTATGCTTCATGTCTTGAAACCTTTGAATCATACGGTGTACAATCCCATCAAGTAACTGGAAAAAGAGGTGTCGTATGAATTCATGGGGCCTGTGTCCTCTTGGTCACCACCCATACTGACTACTTTTCACAGATCCAAGGCAGAGGATAAGAACAAGGCACATCATTCCAAGCATCTCGTCCTCCTAATAGCTCCCCACAGTCTTCTCCTCCAGAATCATTGGGCTCACCTGATGCCCAGAAGCTATTTGAGATACAGAATAGTGATCATATCATCAACAATACTACGTATTGGCAATTACTGAAAAACAGCATGCATAGTATGACATGAAATTGGATACCAGGATGAAAACTTTTTTATTTGTTTGTTTTTTGTTTTGTTTTCGGCAGGATACAGAAAACATTAAAATTTTGGGTGTCTAAAATTTCTCTTCGTACCTGCTACTCTTATACTCTAGTTAATCCAACAGATGGCACATAGACACATTATGCCACATTGAGCTCCAGCCATATAGAAAAATAGAGATGCCAGCATGTCATTCCAAAGTGTTAATATACTGTACTTTTTAATTTCACAGGAAGATGGTCACATTCAAAACCAGTTTCTTACCTGTTGGTCAGACCTGATCCATCCACCCACCTCCACTGTCCTTCTGTGTCTAGATCAGACAGACCAATCCACATTCTGTCGTGAAAGTTCTTCACAAATGACTGAGATGAAAAAATAATACAGAGAAAAGATTTTAAACAATAGACAGTAGCTCTGTTTACATGCAGGGAGTAAACAATTTGTTGACCATAATCTGGTTAAGGTCTTATTCAGATTAGTCTGTGTACATGAACATTCAATACACTGCCATAGAGGTACATCTTTGTCATGAATGAATCAAATAACAAAGCACTGTCGCTCACACATACTATGGTCTACTGCCAGCTACCCCCTAACAATGATAATCTGACAATATTTGCGTTTTAATAAGTAAAAAGTGATGCTCTTGAAAGTATAGTAACTGCTTACTGGTTTACGATACAGAGATCATATTAATAACACCAATATGAAGACCAGCATGTTGCCATAGAAATATCTGCTAATTAATACAGTCATCAGCTTAATTAATGACCGCATGAATTATTGACTTCATTATCCAAACTGGTTATGTTTAATGTATCATAGCGGGATATTAGCCAGGATATTCGGCAGCACTTGTTTGTCTTGTGTATTGGTGCTATGCACTCTTATTCTGCACATTGTGTGTTTTCTGGTCTGCCAAGGGAAATTCCTGTGTCCACTGATACATTTGTATTGCATTTGTATCCGCAGGTGAGTAAAGTGATTCTGGTGCTTTTTTAATAGTGTGGTACTGCGCTGGCACAGGTAAACAAATCATGAGTGGCAGCAAGGCTGGTCAGTTAGTTCCTCACTGCATTTAGCCTTCGACGCATGTTAAAGGATACTTCTGTTTTTTTTGTTTTTGTTTTTAACCTGAATGATTTATAGAAACAAAAAGTTTTGGTTGTCCCATTGGATTATGTTACAGCCGTGTTTTGCGGTTGCCGGTCATAGTCAATACTGGACCAATTCCAAAACTTTATGTTCCTATTTATCATTTAGACCAAGAGAAAGGGGAAAATAGGGTCTAGGTTCAAAAAATGCGGAACTGTCCTTTAATGTCAGGTGCAAATATCATCTGAACTTTTCCAGCCTATCCCTCACCTGTTCGTCTCTGCTGTTGATAATCACCAAGTCTGCTCCTCTCCTCAAACAGTCCTGCCTGCTCTCCTCCCAGGTTTTACTCCCTGTAGAGCTGAAGTAACAGCTGCTGCCAAACCTGTTCCATCCATGTGGGCATATTTGGGAGGTCAGCTCTAGAAAACAAAGGCACTATGATGTGAATTGCTCATAAATTTTAATATGCATTTAAGGTAAAGAACTTATATGATCCAGAGTGTTCCAGGGAAAAAAATATTTTCCAGTTGCTCATGCCTCTTATCTTCCCTTTCAGTGTCTCAATCTCCTCTTGCAGCTGACGTTTCCCTTCAGTCAGGCTGTTGAAACTGGTCTGTAACTGGTCTCTTTCTCTGGTCAAGCTGTTGAAACTGGTCTGTAACTGGTTTCTCTTCATCAGTTCAGATTGTTGTAACTGGTCTGTAACTGGCTTTTCTGTTTATTCAAGGTGTTGAAACTGGTCTGTAACCGGTTTCTCTCATCAGTCAGGTTGCTGTAACTGGTCTGTAACTGGTCTCTTTCTTTGGCCAGGCTGTTAAAACTGGTCTGTAACTGATCTCTCTCTCTAGTCAGGCTGGTGAAACTAGTCTGTAACTGTTTTTTGTCGCTGGTCAGGTTGTTGTAACTGGTCTGTAACTGGCCTCTCAGGCTGTCGTAACTGGTCTGTAACTGGTCTCTTTCTCTGGTCAGGCTGTTAAAACTGGTCTGCAACTGGTTTCTCTCATTAGTCAGGTTGTTGAAACTGGTCTGTAGCTGGTCTCTCAAGTTGTTGTAACTGTTTTGTAACTGGTCTCTCAGGCCATCGAAACTGGTCTGTAACTGGTCTCTTTCTCTGGACAGGTTGTGATAACTTAGCTCTCTCTCTTGAGTCATAGCACTGTAACCCGTTTGTTGGTTTTCTGCTCTTTGGGTATC
>OMLF01037197.1:8291-23080 GCA_900302615.1 Holocentrus rufus | reverse complement strand
TCTCAAAGGTTTAACATACCAGACTGCTATGCGTTTTATTTCACCCAAAAGGTTATTAACAAAATATAACGATGGTGTGGATAGTTCATTTTTATTGAAAAAAAGTCTTATAAACTTATAATTCAAAGCCGATAATGTAATGTTGTATGTTAGCAGCTGTATATTGCCATTGAAATATTTTTTTTACAATCACAGTGATGTTAATTTTGTCTATATCACTCAAATGTATTGTTCATAATACCTGTACACTGATTCAGAAGTGTGTGTGTGTGTGTGTGTGTGTGTGTGTGTGTGTATGTGTGAGGGAGATGAGGGTAGAGAGGGGTCAGCATCTTGTAACTGCCTTCTTACATATTTCCATATGAACTTTTAACAAATTTCCTAGCTATTGTGAGTAACCTCTTAAGACCTTACAGAAGCTTCCTGTTCAGGAAATTGAAATTTTCTCATTGTAGTACTGTCTCATTTTGATAGGACAGGTGGGAAGGCATCTTTAAGGCATCTTGTTTTGGCAGGTATTGAAAAAAGCCATACAGTGGTTCCTGAGGCAGAGTAGAGAGTCCCATAAGACTTAGCAACCACCTTGCAACATCACTGAAGAACAAAATGTTCCCAGAATCTGTTAAAATGAATGGCAGATTGCTCCATTTCAACAAAATGTTTTTTTTTTTAACACATCCATTTTATTGTAAAACAAGAAGAAGAAGAAGAAGACGAAGAACAACAACAACAAAAACATATATCTTAACATTTTTAATTTATCTCAGTGTGGAAATTGTCATTAGAGAATCATGTTATATTCTTTTCAGTGCAGAAAGTTGTTTCTAGAATGGTGTGGAAATTACTAAGCTAGCTAGCGGTAATATTACTGAGGCAGTGCCTAATGAAGGCTTGGTTTAATAGGGATAAATGAACAGGCTCTGCTGTATCCACTCTATATATACCACATATGTGGTTTATTTTTCATAGCTAACAAGCACACAAAGGTAGCAAGCATATTATTTTTTAAATAATTTCTTTAAATCTGTTTGGAAAATGTAGTTTGAACATGCTCACAGTTGGTCGAGTGTAATATTATTGTAGTCACACAATGTTGCCTGGGAAGGCTGTCAAGTCAAACCGGGACCTATTGGAGAAGCTTCCGAGTTAGGTGTCAAGGAGAAAGTAAAAAGCTAAGTTCTGAATGGAAGGAGCCTCTAAGAAAATTGTCAATAGGAAAATTACTGAACAGTTGGCTGGAGATGGAGAACAACCAGGGGTGTAGCTAGGAATTATGGGCTCTGTGCATAGGAAATGACTCTGCCCCCCCCTCCTATAGTTTCACCTTGTCCCTATGCTACAATTCAATCTATAAGAAACCTCTACAGTACATCTACCATTTTCAACTAAACATGTACTAATTTACTGACTGATTATCAGACACATTCCTCATTGAATTTCTGAGTTTTGGGTGCTACAGGGCTAATCGGCTGTCATGACCAAGTCACCAGTTGTCCTCTGTTCAAAATCTGTCCAAATATATAAGGTCAGGGACCTTGATATGATATGATTCTGTCTGAAAGATCCCATTCTGAGAAGATTTTTATTGTTAAGCTTCTCGCACTCTGCCAGTACAACTCCCAGCAAACACCAACATCAAACAGTGTTTAACCAGTGTGGCGCTGCCTGTTCAAATCTGTATGGGATTGTTTGGACTTGTTTTGTCTGAGCCAACATGTTCAATCCATGTTGCTTCACTAAACGTCATGTCCTCCGTTTCCATGACAACAGATAGAAGTCATCCAGTTAGCATACCGTAGTGCTGGCTCTGTCTACAAGAGCTACTGTCTACTCCACAGTCTTCTCATAGCACTTCTCATCCTTTGTCTCTCCTGTACACCCCTATAAACAGTCAAGGCCATGAATAGCAGAAGTGTTTACAAAAAAAAAAACACAAAAAAAAAACAAAAAAAAAAAAAACAGAGATAATCCTCATCCAAAATAAAAAGAAGTAAAACAAGAACGACAACAAATAAAGGCTATTATAACAGTAAACCTTGCCTTTGGTAATGTTTGGGCAGTGTGATTTTGACAGTTGGCTTTCCAAATATTTGATGGACATTCTAACCAACAACTGCCAAAATACAGAGTGCTGGAAGTTGTTGGTGTTATTTGGGAGTTGTGTGGGCAGTGTGCAAATGACTTCACACAGAATTCCATTACTGTCTATCTGTAAGTTGGTAGGTAACAGTGGGTGCAGTAAAAACTATGAACACAGGAGTCATCCCTACACATTCTGTCATCGTACTAATTTTTACAGAGTGGAATAATAGTGAAATAACACTAAATTGCTCTGGAGAGCCCTTGGAGCTCCCTGGATCGAACTTTTGGAACCACCAGTCGATTCTATCTTCTTTAATCAGTTATAAAATAGCAATATCTTCCCTGAAAGCTCAGTATCCAGCAACTGAAAAGGCATCATGTTGTCCTCTGGTTGTTGTTTAAAATTCAGAAAGGCAAGGCAAGATGTCTCCCAAAGGAGTTTGACATAAAGTTTTACTACAGAATAGATTGAATTAAGCACGGCAGTGATTTCATTTCCACATAAAACATCCTACTTTATTGATTGTAATTGCTCATGGGCTGTTAAGGAGATTTAGGTTCTGAACATTTGAACTGCACTGAGTTTTATTGGAGGTTATAGTTTAAAGCCCTGGGCTATACACTAAAGCTTGCAATAAAATTATGTGAGCACAGCCAGCAGCAGAGCCGGTGTATCCTATTCAAGCCTGCCTATACAGAGATTTGCCTATGCAAGCATATGCCACTATATCAAAAAGAGAGGAAAATGAGTTTGTATAAATGTCATTAATCAATAGCAAAGTCCTCACTTCCAATATATAAATATGACTTACCCACATCATGACTGTAGTCAAGTGTGTTAATTTTAACACCAGTTTTAGTCAAGTAGGTGCAGACCAAGTATAGACTGAGACCAGAGCAAATCATTTTTAAGATCAAAATTGGTAATAAAAGTATTTTCAGCCTATGTAAAAATAATGCCTCTCTTAACAATAAATAAAGATGTAGAGCTATGTGCAGGTGCTCTGTTCTAAACCTTTCAACATCCAACTCATTTATGCATAGGATTTTATCTAACCAATGCCTGGGTTAGTCACTTCACTCCATTCTGCTTGAATGTATGATTCGGTAATTTCTTTGTAATGCTAAGGAAAAAAATCAACAAAGTTGAACAAAGTGGAGAAAATTATCTACATTTTTAGATAAACAGGAAGAAATAAACGTCCAATATCTGAGGCTGAGACAAGTTAAGAAGTCAGAAAAGTTCTCTGGAGATTAAATATTAGAACCCTGCATCAAATACAATCCCAGCATTTGTAATTATGTAAAATGTTGTTTCATGACAATGTGTTGAACAAAGGACTGACACTGTTATTTGTTTTGTTTTTTTTTTCATCAGAGCTCACCAGCTTCCCTGTGAATCCTCCTCCTAGTCTCCTTTCAGTTGGACATACAGACACGCCTTCCATCTTGTCACACATCCTGAAGCCAGCATGCCCATCATCAGCAATGCCAACCACGACTTCAGCACCTACTCAGTCAGCAGTGATGACAGCAGCCTCGACCGCTTCTTCACAGAGATCCCAGAGACTGAGACCATCAAGGGCGTCTACTTCCAGCGCGCTCAGCTACTTCGTGACTCCAAGGCCTCATATGTGGTCGACCACACTCTGCAGGTTCTTGTCAATGTCGGGGGCAACCGCTACGCCTTCCCATGGAGCACCTTGGAGCAGTTCCCTCACAGTCGACTGGGCCGCCTGCGCTTCTGCACCACCCCAGAGGAGATCGCTCGACTCTGTGACGACTATGACGAGACCCGCCAAGAGTTCTTCTTTGACCGTAACCCCACAGCTTTCCGGGTCATCCTCAACTTCCTGGCTGCAGGCAAACTACGTCTGCTGAGGGAACTGTGCGCCGTATCGCTGCATGATGAGCTGGACTACTGGGGCGTGGACCCAGGCCACATGGAGCGCTGCTGTCGCCGCCGCATGGTCACCCGTGTGGAGGAAGTGGCCGAGCGTGAACGCAAAGAGGAGGAGTGGAGACAGAGGAGGATGACACTGAAGAAAACCACCACGGTGGCCGACAAGGGCTATCGCAGGCTGATCAGGATACTGCGGGAAATGGTGGAGAACCCGCACTCAGGCTTGGCAGGGAAGATGTTCGCCTGCTTCTCTGTCATCATGGTCCTGATCACTGTTGTCAGCCTGTGCATCAGCACCATGCCAGATCTCAGAGAGGAAGAAACCAGGGTGTGTAAAAAGCGGATGAAACAATATGTGTAATGCTTAGAGAGAAATTTCTTTCACACATGCAGCCAATTCTGAAAAACATTACAGGAAAGTTAAAGGAATACTCCAATGTTTTGGTCAAAGTACCACTTTTCTGACTTACCCAGTGAGATAACATGTTTGATACCATTTTCACCTCTGTACGTCCACTGGTTTGGTTCCTATGGGTAGCATTTCATATTAGCTCAGCATAAAGACTTGAAGTCTACAGGAGTCATTAACCTAGCTCTGTCAAGGTGAAAAAATAAACCTTGAAACCTCTGAAGCTGTCATATTTACACATTGTATCATGTATTTGAAATACATGTCCTGGGATTACAAAAAAAAAAAAACAAGGGTTCTTTTAAGTTCATTTAACTTCTCCTAAAATGATTCGTAGAGAGGTGAAAATGGTATTCAACATCTTGTCTTAACATTTGAGCATTCTTTTAAGTTAGGGTGTATGGATGAGAAATAAAATTAAGGAAAATCAGATCAGGCAGGTTTCTTTGCCATGGCCTTGTGCTATTCTATAGAAGTTTCATACATGAGAGAAACACATTAGAGAAACAAGAGGGAACTTGGTAGAGCACAGATTTCTGCAAGGTCACAGCTGGATGTTGTGGCCATGAATGTGCTAAGTCACGGCAGCTTTTGGCAATGTTGTTGTCATAGGGCATGCCCCTTTTGGCCAGTGAGCGTAAAAAGGTGTTGCCTTGATCCGTGACCAACTGTTCCACTGTGTTTCATATAATGTGGATGTGTTTGGAAATCACAGCCCTGTTAGTGCTAAGCCCCAGCCACTGTAGCAACCACCCTCCGAGACTGATTGGCCTGAAAAGGTAATTACTTTTTGTTGGCCCATGGCCAACCTCTCTACCAGGATCATCATGTTATGTGCATACATGTGAAACCTGTGGCTCTGTTGGTGCTTAGCCCCAACCCCTACTGGCATTATTATTGTCATAGGTCAAGCCGCTTTCAGTCAATCAGCGGGGAAAGTTTTAGGACGTACGAATGTACTTCGAAACTACAGCCCTGAAAGAAAATACACACTAAAAGGTCCCAGCTAGTCCCATTGTCTGTTTAACACTCCACACAGTAATTTACTGTGCAGGATTTATGTTTTTAACATATGTGCAGCCTCCTTCAAATCCATACGTTAATAGAGTGTGGTTTTCTTCAGTCATAGCAATTACAACCAGAGCTGTAAACCTGTTTCTCTACAACCTTTATCTACTGGCTCCTCTTTAAGGACAGGTGCAGCCATGTCTGAGTGAAATGAGTTCATGAATGGGGGAAACTCAAAAAGTTATAGTCATAGCCCAGCACAAACCCACAAGTTAGAGCTGGAAAAGCTTCAGTTAAGGGACCTGTTGCTGTGGCAACAAGATAGTTTTGAGGAACTGAACATTTCAGGATTATGTTGTAAACAAAATAATCCAACTAACTCAGTTATCCACATATAAGGAACAGGACCCAGGTCAGATGCTGAAACAAACAACTTTATTCTTATCTGTTTCACTGTGAGTGAGATCAAACCTGGATAATCTTCAAATTTATATTCATTTTATATTCAAATTGTAAAAGAGGCATAAGTTCAATTTTCTCCACTGCCAGTAGCCTCAATAGACCAAGATGCAATGCAATCACTTGGCTTTTGGAGAAAAGAACAACTCTCACTTCCTTCTTGCCTGGAAAATTCTCACTCACTTGCTCTTACTATCACTGTCCACCTACACATAAAATCCACAGCTTGACTGCAACATGTTGAGAGCGGATCTCTGAGGCTTGTTGAAAGGCATTTGGGGAAATGGAGGAAATCACTAGCTGAAATAAAAGTAGACACAGCAGGTTAGAGGAAAGTGGGTGCACAAAGATGAAACCATTTCATCACAAAATAAATTTTTGCTGATGATATCTAATGGTATAAAAGATTCTGAGGAGGGTATTCTCCTTAAAGAGAGAGAGAGAGACAGAGAGAGAGAGAGAGACGTTTTTGCTCAGAAAAAAAATCTGTTCAACTGTTCTTCTGTATTTGTTCATGTAGGCAAAGCTATTGACCTTTTTCACAGCAGCCATTTTGACAAGAAATGGTAGGTGATTATATTAATTAAGGTTCTGTAGAACAGATCCTTAATGATGTGATTGGCGAAACCTATGATTACCTACTATCTCTTGTCAAAATGGCTGCTGTGAAAAAGGTCTATGTAGGGTAGGTACGCTAGAACTTATTGATGTGCTGCCTCATCTATCTATCTTAAATCTGTGTAGGTTCATTTTTCAAAGTCCTTATTTCTGATGAATCATTATGGTTTAATAAATGAACTTGAACATGAAGTGACAAACCAGACTTTGTTAGATCTTAGTTGATCGGAAAACTGGCACTGGAAAACAAAGAGCTATCTACGGTGTCTTTCTAGGCAACATCTTGCTAGTTTTGGTGCAATATCTAGCAAGGGATCAACAGTATGAGCGTCTGTCAGCATTTAATAATACACATAAACCACTTGGTTTTTACTCTCTTTACAACTAATTTTATTACAAGGACAATGAGCTAGGTACTCAGTTTTGTCTATATATGGTTTATTTGGTTTGGAATTTATTCACATTAGTTTGTATCTTTGCTGTTAAGTCCCACAACTGGAAGTACGGGGAGGCGCATAATGTCAACTGACATTTGCTAAAATAAGAACAACAGCAGAGACCATTGTTGGCACAATATCTGAAATGGAGACTAAAATCTTTATGTAAGCCACTGTTATTTAGGATAAATTTGGGATCAGAAGTCACCCATTTTAATGATAAACAAAATAGCACCACACCTTGTAGTTGTGCCCAGAGGCTCAGACGTCTTAGCCTCCAGTGCCGTAAACAACACAAAGAACTTTTCAACCTAAAGTGGACCACAAAAATTGGCATGGCTGCATCATCCATTGTTGTTGTGTTGTGTTGTCACTCTGAGCTCCCAAACACACTATGTAGCTATGGAGCTTGCTACCCAAGTACACGCCTTTCCGGCCGCCTGCACGGTGGAGGATCATGGGAAATGGTGTTTTCTGGTTTCTGATGACAAAATCCTTTGCCATCTTCTTAGATGGTGCATTTTTTGCGTTCGTTTGATGCTATTTGTTATCAGTATATATGTTTGCATCTACCTATACCGGCAAAGCTATTAAGGTTGGTGTTAGATTTCAACATTGATTCAAAACTTACAAGCTGACAAGTTTGTTTATTTTAACCTTTATTTACCCAGGATAGATTGATAGATTGCTGAGCACATACACTCTTTTTCAGCAACGCCCTGCTTCACACTCACAGTTTCACACATTCACACCCGGGAGCTGCCCAGTACAACCACAGTCTGCACTGCTGGCCACTGAGCAGCTCCACTGGAGCAATAGGGGGTTAAGTTTCTTGGTCAAGGGCATCCTGCATCAAGAGAGGGAAAAGCACTGTCCATTCATGTCCCCCACCCCCAATTTTCCTACTGGTCCGAGGAATCAACCGGGCAACCTTCAGTCATAAGCCCACTTCCCTAACCTTTAGGCCACTAACCTTCGGCTTTTGTTCCAAGCTCTTCTTATATCCACCTGACCACTGAGCCACATGACGACTTTTGAGGCTGTAGCAGATAGATGCTGTGGGGTTTATGGATAACTAGACATAGATAATTGAAATTATATAGAAAGTTATCTGTGTGTTGACAGATCAGTTCAAGTGCATTTAAATTATAAGCAAGTAACATTTCAGTGGCGTTAAAACAGGGTGTTGGGTGGTGGCTTTTCAAGAGTGGGTGTATTGGACCAGAACAAATTTGAACAGTGAGTCATTTTTCATTTTCCTGTGACTTTAAAAATCAAGTGAAATGGAGCAGAGCTACATGAGCTTATTACCTGCAATAATGTTGGAGGCTACAAGGCCCCTGGAAATCATTAAATTATTGGTGAGAGGACTAAAATTCAAGAAATGACAGTTGGGGTGATATAAATATTAAATACCTTCCGCTGACTGTTCTGATCGCTAAGCTCTACTTTAGAGTGCATACTGACATCTGGTCTATCTACAGTAACCCACTGTGGAGTTGGAGACCCGGCATAAAATCAAACATTGTGATCAAAACTTCTGTAAGCCCAACAGGTAGCTTATATTTAAAGATGTATCTGAGACAACTGTGAAGACATTTTTTTTTAACAATAACAACCAGAGAGAAGGGTGTCACTTGAATCAGAGGGGGACTCTGGGTATGGACCAGGCTCCTCCTTGCTAAACAATTAATATTAAGGCACTAAGTTGCTGCATAGGCATAATTATACCAGTGTCAGACTACTATTGTTTGCATTGATAAATTGTACTTATGGTGTTGGACGTTCAGCATTTTGTAGGGGGGATTGCTCAAGGGGGAGATCGCAAGCTAGCTTTTGAATCTGAGCCCCATCATCTCACTCCTTCCTTGTTTGTGGTGATCGGACTGGAATGATACAGACTCTTGCAGTGTTTCTTTGAGGAAGCACCACCTGCTCAGCTTTGGCAGTTCTTCTGCTTGATGTTTTTTTAAACACTGGGCAGGGTGACAGGCAGCGACAACAGGATATGCAGGGCATGGTAGATGGTTTTCCTGTCGAAGACAAGAACAGGTGTGCAAATTTGCATTTCTAGGGTTTCAGGCTGCACCAAGCACACAAACAACATAAATTCTGCAAAATTCAGATTCAGATTCAGAAAAACTTTATTGATACCCGCAGGAAAATTTTTATTTTGCAGTTATTCAACTTCTCGGCACACAGAATTCCCTACCACTCGAACTGAGGTCTGTTACAACAGTGTCTTCTTTTAAAAGCAGACTGAAAACGTATCTCTTTTCCCAAGCTTTTAGTTAAGTTTTTAAGCTCGTGGTTTACAGATGAAACTTCTTTCTTTTGTTGGAATCAGGATTTATCACTGTTATTTTTATTTATTTATTTATTATTTTTTATTTATTTATTTATTTATTATTTTATTGTTATTCCTTGTTTTTCCTTTTTAATAATTTTAATAATACCGTCTTAACTTATTCCCTTTTACTGTAATACCTTCCTATTTATATGTTTTGTCATGTATGATCTTTGTCTATGTCTATTTTTTTTTTGCCTTTTATTTTGAAGCACACTGAGTCTACACCTGTCGTATGAAATGTGCTATATAAATAAACTTTACTTACTACTTACTACTACTTACAAAAAGAAAAATAAAATAAGTAAAGGTAAAAAAAAAATACTAAGATTAAAAAAAAAAGATACTATAAAAATAACATAGCGGTAATAATAATAATGGAAAAATGTACAAATGCAAATATGCCAAAGGTAAGATTATAATGATAAATATGATATAAAGTAGTAATAGTAGTAATGATTTAAAAAAGTAAAAAAAGAGCAATAATAAGTGCACAATACAAATTAACTAAATGTCAAGATTTTTATCAAGACTGGTTGATTTCACTATTTGCACACACATTGACTTTCATCAAAAAATGTGTACTGTATCCATTTCAACAAAATCAAATTGGCAATTTAGGTTTAACCTTGTTTATGGACTCATCTCAAGGACACAAGTGACAAGTTATGTTGTACTAAAAATATGAGGGATGTTTAGACCTATTCTTAAAAGTTTCTCAGTATCTTTCTATCTCTGCATGTCTCTGTGTCTGCAGGGTGAATGCTCCCAAAAGTGTCACAGCATGTTTGTGCTGGAGTCCATATGTGTTGGCTGGTTCACCTTGGAGTTTGTGCTGCGATTCCTCAATGCCCAGAGCAAGCTGGCCTTCGCCCGTGGTCCCCTCAACATCATCGATGTCGTTGCCATCTTGCCATACTACGTGTCTCTGGTCTTTGACATCAAAAATGAGTCACAGGACGATGTTAGCCTGATGGGCGGCAGAGGCTACCTGGACAAACTGGGTCTAGTCTTGCGCATGTTGAGGGCCCTGCGCATCCTGTATGTGATGCGACTGGCCCGCCACTCTCTGGGCCTGCAGACTCTGGGAGTGACCATGCAGCGCAGCATGAGGGAGTTCGGCTTGTTGCTGCTCTTCGTCTGCGTGGCTGTCACGCTCTTTTCACCTCTGGTCCATCTAGCTGAGAGCGAACTGGCGCCATTTTCGGCCACATCGCCCCACCACAGCTTCAGCAGCATCCCGGCCTCTTACTGGTGGGCCATCATCTCCATGACGACGGTGGGCTATGGCGACATGGTGCCGCGCAGCATCCCCGGACAGATTGTTGCGCTGACCAGCATCCTGAGTGGAATCCTCATCATGGCTTTCCCTGCCACCTCCATCTTCCACACATTCTCCCGCTGCTACCAGGAGCTCAAGCAGGAGTATGAGCAGTTGTGGAAGGAGGAGAGGGACGCCGAACTTGCCGCTGAGCCAGATGAGGATTTGTCCAAGGTAGATTTTCCACAATGCCCTGATGAGGTCAATTATTTACCCAGAGCAGACAAAGTTAGGCTAATGTCAGACAGGAGTCATCAATCTGTGCTTCCGTCCACAGCCTTCTGAGGAACCTATTAGAGACTCAGACCCATGCATTTTTGCAATTGTAAGTTAAAATTGGTAAAAATTTATTACATGCAGTGTCTCTTAATACTACCTTTAGAATAGAAAGCTATGACTGTTATATATGGACATTGTGCTACACTTAAAGGAATACTCCAACGTTTTGGGCAAAATACCCTTTTTCCAACTTACCCAGACTGAGACAAGATGTTTGATACCATTTTCCCCTCTGTACGTCCACTGGTTCAGTTCCTATGGGTGCATATTGTGTAAGCCTAGCATAAAGACTTGAAGACTACAGGAGTCATTAGCCTAGCTCCATCAAAGTGAAAAAATAAACATTGCAGCAACTCCAAAGATCTGTTATTCACACAATGTATCATGTGTATTTGAAATACATGTCTTGTTTTTTTTTTCTTTTTTTAATGAGAGTCGTTTAAGGAGAAGTTATATCGTTGTTTTAAAAAATAAAAAAATAAGATGTGTATTTCATTACCGTGTAATACACAATACATTGTGTAATTAAACAACTTTGGAGTTGCTGAAAGGTTTATTTTTGATGAAGCTAAGCTAATGACTCCTGTAGACTTCAAGTCTTTATGCTAAGCTACCAATAGGAACCAAACCAATGCATGTACAGAGGTGAAAATGGTACCGGACATCACAAGACACTTGTCTTAGTCTGGGTAAGTCGGAAAAGGGGGACTTTGCCTAAAATGCTGGAGTATAAACTTTCAGTTCTAGTCTGTTGATATTATATATTAATAAGGCCATTTATTAAGCTCTCAAACAATTGAAAAAACAAACAAACAAACAAACGATAAAAAAATGTATATGTCACAGCAGGACGGTGGCCACCCAAGGACAAACTAAGTTTACTAAGCTCTTTGCCTGCGGCTAACAGCTAAGCTAACCCAACTGTTGTGTGTTTTGTTATGTTTCTTATTGGTTGTGGCCTTTTTGGCTTGGTGCCACCACTTGCCTCGGTTGTTTGCGCTCACTCATTTCATGGATTCCTCCATGGTTAATGTTTCAAGATATTGGCAACAAACCTTTCAGAATGGGACACGTGGCTGAAAACAGCAACACAGGTGATCCACGTGAGCTGGTATTGGTTTATATCATTGCATCTCAAAAAGTCTCCACAAAGCGCACATTAGTTTCAGGATTGTTAAGAGGTTCTGACATTAGATGGTATAGGTTTATTGAGACACATCAAGTAAAAATTCACACTGATGACTTGGCACAAGGTAAAACACTTTGATACAAGTAGAGCACTTAACACAAGCACTTGACAGCAGAACAATGAATCAAGTATAATGTAAGCCAAAGAGAGGGACAAAAATTTTAAAAAGGGCGACTGCAGGAAAAACATGAGCAGAGCTGACAAAATGAACAGAACAAAACAGCAACAGTAACACAAGTAACGAGATGCTGGTGGAACCTGCTTGCAAAAGGAAAGAAAACTGACATATCTAACAGTATTCCAACTGGGTTAGAAAATCCTTGTTAAAATGTAAATATGGCACACAAATTCATCAACATGCCTCAGCATCTCTGTCCGAGCATCAACACTTCACATCCTAAGGAAAGGCCTTTGATGGGGACCTCGATTATATTTAACTCTGACCAATTTCATGTCTTACCTCAAATCATCACCCAACGAAACCTTGAAGGTCATTGAAAAGTCCTTGAATTTGATGTTCAAGTGGAACCGTGACTAAGCTAAACGCTTGCAGCACACATCAACACAGCACAAGGGCTCCATACAGAAGTGACTGTGAATGTACATGTATGACTGTGTATGAAGTGCTTACTGCAAAGGAAGGAAACCCGATGTTGATTATTTTAAATGGCTTGTCTGTGAAATCCCATATCATGTAACAGCTCAAGAACTACTGCTGCAGTATTGTAAACTGCAATTTATAAGCTATTAGATTGTAATCCTTGCTCTCCATGCACAGTGAATTGACAGAAAGTCACTTTTTCTAACAAATTCACACATCAAGTTTCTCAAAAGCACAAACTGTACATGTAATTAAGTAAATCTATCTTTTTTTTATTTTCTTCCCACACTGTAGCTAACTCAGTAAAGTATTTATTTGAGAGTTCCTGTACCTGTTGGGAGGTCACCTGTTCCAGCAAGTAACAAGATGGTGAATCTGTTTCATTCTGTGTGTACAGCATAATAAGTCTATTCATTCATTTGAAAGTGAGTAAACTTTCCTCATATCGACATCTGTTGTTATTGACTGCTTTTAGGATTTCTGATGCTTTTTAGGACAGATGGACTGTTCTGAACACCTCGCTGCATCTTTACACAACTTCTTTGCACAGTGTGGTTGGTGTGCTTGCTTCCGGACGATGGGAGCATTCAAAAGACCAACAGTCACTCATTCCTCCACCACCTCTTCTCTTCATGCATGACACACACCCTGTTCAGCCTGCTGTCCCAACACTGAAAGTTACTGACAAGCTGCGTAAAACATTGCCCACAACCCCCTCCAACAGAAGATGCTCAAGTGAGGGAAGAATGACTGTCAGAGCCCAATCAAAGCCATGATTATAAAGATGACTGGACAATCAGTGATCACTTAGTGAGTGATAATTAAACTTTCAAGATTTAAAGGATAACACAAATGAAATTCTTTTTTGAATTTTTTTCCCTGTCACCATTATTTCTCATGAAAAGTCATATTTGCCACAGCGAGAAGCTCCTACTCTCTGTTCTCCTGGTTTGCCTGACCTCCCAGAAGTCACAGACTCCTACTGTTATACATTAAAAAACACCTCAGAGCCATGTTCTGTTACCTGACTGAGAGAGTAATAGCCAACTCTACATAAGCCTCAGTTCCTTTGATCGGTCAACCTTTGGTCTGTTGCATGAGAGCAAGAAAGTTATATTTTACACTCCTTCGAAGACCAAATCGATCAGTCTCAGATCTAAAGGTCTTTCTTCCCGATACATGGATCTCTGTCTTTGCTTAAAGGGAACACCAGTGGCGTGGCGTGGGTTTTTTTTTTGAGGAAGCCAAGTGAGACAAAACCTCTAATCTATATGCTTTTTAGGGAGTGGGGGACATAAAAGACTATGTTGCAGTTGTATGTCGCTATTTCATGTAACCGAATGACGTGTTCAGAGCGCCCAATTTCATTTTACTTACACACGCTTGTTATGTAACCAACACTTTGAACACCGACACACGCCCTTTCACTCTCCCACCCTCAGTCACTCATTCACACACGTACATTGTCCTCTTGACTTAGCTTAAACATCTTATTAATTTTCTCAACTGCCCACTCAAATACCTTCATGCACAGTGCATATTTGATAGTGATAAAAATAGCATTCATTCACAAACGTCTTTCATGGCCGTTCAAAAGACGTCCACTGAGAAGCCAGAATGAAAGTTTTTAATACGTCTTTGTTGAACGTCTTCTGAACGTTTGGTATTTACGTCTTTTCAACGTCTGTCAAAGACGTCCAGTGGACAAATTCATGAGGTTCAGAATGAAAGTTTTTAAAACGTCTAAATTTGACGTCTTATGAACGTTTCCTTTTGACGACATCAGGATCGCTTTACAAAGTTGAATTTTAAGGTGTTTAAGACCTCAAAAAACATAAAATCATCTTGGGGCAGCCTTACTTACACATCTAGAGTCCTTATCAACCGTTTACTCAAGTTGAGGTTTTTCGTGCTTTACTCGGGATTTGAACCGCCGATATTCTAAATTGTAACGCGCCTGACTAACCACTACACTACAATACTCTAATTTCATCAATAGTGCTCCTAGTGCTTAAAACTGGTTACACACACTGTACCGATTGTGTTAAGTCCAGAACAGCAATGGAAGAAAAAGAACAAAACAACATTTTATTTAAAATTGAATTTAGTAAAAACTCAGTTTTTTGGTATCATGGC
>OMLF01037196.1:23395-39445 GCA_900302615.1 Holocentrus rufus | reverse complement strand
TTATATCTTTAAAAAAAATACACCATGCAATACCCAACTTAAAATAAAATAAAATAATAAAAAAGTTTTTCAAGTTTGTTCCCTCGTTATACCTGATTCTTGCCCCATAGAAAATGATTCTCTCTCTTTTTTTTTTTAATTGAAACAGCCCTGGATGCTGCTTTGCACACCATGTTGTTGCCAAATTGAAGAGTGGCTCAGGAAAGTGATGACTGAATGGTTTTCAGTCATTTTATATAGCTTAGGCCAAAGGCTACCACATGCTTGGCAATGTATTCAATTGTCCAATTTTCCATGTATTTCGACGTGATGTACATTTATTTTGTGCGTAATTGAAACTATTTTATAAACTATAGGAGCTCCACCACAGCATCACTGTTTACAAGAGCAGTTTCCTCTCTGGAGCAGTGCACCGGCGTAGCTCAGTGGTTACTTCTGGAATTGTCATACTCTGTCTCCCCATACCAGGGATCAGACAACGGGTGCTGTCCAGTGTTTTCTCTGCATCTAAGACATCAGATTCAGGTCATTTTGCTTCTACTGATTTGAGGGGCATAGGCGGATTATGAGACAATAGGCCCCTGGACACGATTCAGTTCAATATGATGCAGACTAATTTGGGGTGATATTATAAAGATTATTTCTCTGAGCGCAAACTAAGACAATTTCACTGAATTCCACCCCAGTATCTTGTTTTCCTCCCTTCAGCAGCGCACTGGCATAGCTCAGTGGTTACTTCGTTCCACAAATCTTTCAGATTTCGCGGTCCTCTATCCCTACCCGGGATCAAACCACGGGCGCTGTCCAGTGTTTTCTCACTTCACCTCTACTGACTTGGGTGGCATCACCAACTGCTCCAATTTGACAATGTAGGCCTAACATTCCTGCATGATGTTCATCCTTCAATTTTCAACCATTGGCATCTTGGTGCTTCTCCTTTATGGGCTCTGGAAATATAGCCTCTAAAACAGGGATGTCAAACTCGTGCCATGGAGGGCCAAGAGGCTGCAGGTTTTCATTCCAACCGAAAACTCCACCAGGTGATTTCACTGATCACCCCACCCCCAAGCAGAGAGAAGGGACTAATCAGTGAAATCACCTGGTGGAGTTTTCGGTTGGAATGAAAACCTGCAGCCTCTCGGCCCTCCATGGCACGAATTTGACATCCCTGCTCTAAAAGAATCTTTTAATCCGCAATAGCCGATAGGTGAAAAGCATAATAAAAATTTTAAAAAGTACTTAAAAATAATCATCATAATGATAAAATATTCAAGTTGCCGAATTGCAGAATGGCTCAGAAGGGTGATTCAGGAATGTTTTTTCAGTCATTTCGTATAAAACTATTTTCCAGAGTAGATGCTCCACCACAGTGTTGCTGTTTATAAGAGCAGTTTCTTCCCTTCAGCAGTGCACTGGCGTAGCTCAGTGGTTACTTCGTTCCTCAAATCTTTCAGATTTCGCGGTCCTCTATCCCTACCCGGGATCAAACCACGGGCGCTGTCCAGTGTTTTCTCATTTCACTCGGGTGGCATAACCAATTGCTCCAATTCGACATATAGGCCTATACATTCCTGCATGTTCTTCACCTAGGGTGCTTTCAGTTGGCATTCTTGCCTTCTCCTAACAGTCGAGCCTATAGCCTATACAAAAACAAAACAAAAAGGCAAATTGAAGGGTGCCTTAGAAATGTTATACAGGAATGGTTTTCAGTCGTTTTGTATAAAACTATTTTACAGAGGATTTCCAAACAGTGTCGTTGTATATAAGAGCAGATTCCTCCCTTCAGCAGTGCACTGGCGTAGCTCAGTGGTTACTTCGTTCCACAAATCTATTTGATTACGCGGTCTCTATCCCGACCAGGGATCAAACCACGGGCGCTGTCCAGTGTTTTCTCGGCCTTTAATTCGACCTACCAAGCTCCTGTCGGCTGTGTACTGCTGTTAACATGAAAATTCATGATTCCTTTCATCGAAGGCGTCTCAAATGGTCACAAACACTGAGGTTTTGTCGTGAACTACCAAATCACGGTATAAAGTGCACTATACACTTATACACCACAAGGAACCACGGGCTTCTCACCGCTGCCTCCGAGTTTACCTATACTTTACATACATCTTCTATATGCACAAGTTTTAGAGGAGTTTGCCGTAGCCAGACCTCAATATGTTATAAAGATTATTAGCCTCTACAGTGAACCCTCCCGGCCAAGTTGGTGGCTGCTTGGGTTTTGTTAAGCTATTGCCAGAATGTAAATAAGGACTTCCGGTCTTAACCTTCATAATAATTCCAAACATTAATGCGCAGCACTGATGTGAACATAGAGAATATAGAAGAATATAGAAGAGTGTAAGGGAAGGATGTTAAGAAAAATATAACCATTATTTTTTGCAACGCATGTCAGAGCATACAACTTAATAAGCATATGCCAAAATGTCATATGGGCTGCCAAAGATATACAGACACAAAGAATTTCTCCAACAGCAGCGTTAGAACATACAAAGTGGAAGCGTGTGTTGTACAAGTCTATTTTGTCAATAAAATTGAAAGACACTTGCGGAAGATAGCATATACTGTGTTTACAGGAGTGTTAAAAATATACCACGTAATACCAAACTTAAACCTGCCAACTCGGAAGGGTGAAATAAAGCAGGCTGTTTTACAAAAGCCTGTTTTATATTCATTTCTGTGCCAGAACTGTTCCTGAATGTATGTATTTTCTTAGATATTGGGCTGCTGGCAAGCGCAGACCGTGGGCCAGCTTGGCTTCATACTTTTCTGTTGCGAATAATTTATTTGGGAATTCTAAACTGACCTAGGACCCGCCTAATTGGTTTCTTGGCCGCGCATGCGCAGAGCAGACAGAAAGCTAGGTCTGTTGACAAATATCGGGGGAGGGACCACTGCGACGTAAGTAGATCTTTGTTCAGAAAGGAATATATTCGCCATAATTGAACGCTGTGTGGCATGCAATCCAGTATATATCATTTTACAACATATATCTGTTAACCACGGCGTGTACAGCTCCCATAAAGCCAGAATAAATTAAAGTGCTTTGTTAAACATCTGTAAAAACCGCTGGGGCCGAGTAGCATTGTATGGGATACTGTAGCAGCAAGCTAGGACCACTGTCAAACTCACTACGATAATGCATTTGAGTTCCGTTGAGAATTTTCAATTTAAAACTTGTGTTGACGAATGTGTTGCAACGTTGTGGTTAACACGTGGTACCATATTAAATGTATAGAATATACTTAAGGACGAACGTGCAGTACTCAGAATACATGTATAAAGCAAGTATTTGGCAGCACACATTCACTATCATGCGATGTTTCTTGTGTAACCCCCCCATTTTATACCTTTATTTTGATGGCAAAAACGCGTGTCTTCCGGTATCGTTGTAAGTAACAGTGTTTGACCTGACCCACGTCCTACACAGCCTGTGTAACAGTGCAACAACCAACCGACATCAAACTACAGTGCCGGGTTTATCCTTTGTTTTAGCCCCACTGGCGTTAAAACTCATTACGACACTTGTATTCTTGTGCCGCGAGTCATTTCTTCCCACGTTTCCTCCGTCTCTTTTCAAACTTATGAACTTCTTTCACAGTCTGGCTGTGGGAGTGAGTGAAGGCGGTCTCCTCATCCAAGGCTGTCGGCAGAAATGAAGAGGTTAGTAAAGACGTCAGCATGCGACATTGTTACTAATGACAGATAGACATTGAGAGAGTAGGCTTTGGTTGATGTAGCTTATTGACTCGGTGACAGTTTTATTAACCATAAGTTCCATTCCTTGTTGCTTTTGTCTGTATGCAGTCAGCAGAAGAGCCCTGACCCAGATGGGAGTGTTCCCGTCAACGAGGAAGGTAAAAAACAAAAAAAGCAAGAGTTTGTCCAGTGGTGATACTGTCGAGAGGTCTTTACCGTGTTGAAAATGACATTTTAAAATATTTCAAATTAAATCATGGTATAAAAGACAGAAAGGAAATGTGCTCATACATCTCTTTTGGCACAAAAAAGCCAAATCCATGCACGTTTGTCTGAAAGTTAAAAAACAGTGAGAGGTTATATCTTTCAGAGGCACCTACTTGTATCAGCTTATGCTTTAATTTCAAGTTTCAGTTCACTTTGTCATATGTTTTAGAACAGACGACTGTAAATAACATCAAATCCAGCTCTTTTGACTTTTTAACCCTCAAGACTTCCTGGACTATATTTATTCATGCCTCAAGAGCACGAGCATGAGCAAGAGTGTTTGTGGTAATAATATTACCTTTCATCGTGATTCCTGGCCTCTAACCTGTGATTATTTGAGGATGATGACAGACTAGTAATGCTTTTCCTCTTGAGTTGTAATTATTCCAGAATATAAAATCTTTTTTTCCCCCATGTTTAGATAGTTAATGTTTATGTTTGTGCTCCCACAGGGTCAGTAGCAACTGCAGAGGACCCAGCAGCCATTGCCACCATTCAGTCTGCCACCACCTTCTCTGATCAACCCATCAAATATTTGTTCAAGACAGAAGGAGCAGGTGGTCAGGTAGGAAAAACTCACCCAATTTATTTATTTATGTATTTATTTATTTGGGTTCAGGCAAGGCACAGACAAAAATTGCATATCTCTTCAGCAATACTGTACGTCAGCTTCATGGTAATATGAGATTGCCTGCATGTGGTTGAGCCTTCCTGCATGGTGTCATGTGCTGTGTGTCCCAGGTGACCTACAGAGTGATCCATGTGTCAGATGGTCAGCTGGAGGGTCAGACAGATGGAGCTGCAGCAGTCAGCCTGGTCACCGGATTCCCTGCCACCACACAGACTGTCACACAGGTGAGAACACGACCCTCCAACTCTACAGGCAGATTTGAGACAAAAGGTGATCTAAAGGTGTCTTTGGTTTCAGGCTGTGTTCTCCCAGTCGGATGGGTTGGAGGGAGACGGCAGCACCGAGACACAATACACCTACTACCCCGCCACCATCGCCGATGCCACAACCGGCACCATGGTCACTACAGTCCAGGCCTCTGACACACTGCTGGGCCAGACCACGCCCACAGGTGACTAAACAGGGATGAGCTGAGAATTATAAGACCTGGTACAAGTTAGGTGCTATTTTGTATATGTGCCATGATGGTTAGAGTTAGGCTTAATACAGAACACAGAAGAGCATTTTGAGACATGATGGTATTGTCTCAAAAAGTTACTATCCAATGTGACAGGAGACATGTTGATCGACAAAGACATTTTTTCAGTTATATGGTGCTTTTAATTATATGGTGCTTGTTAAATCCAGGTTGCCACCTGGATTTAACTAAGCAAATAGGTACGAGCCTCGCATTGTCTTCGAGAAAGAAATGTGGTCGGAAAAAAAATCCTGATTGATCGTGATCGGCGATCACTTAAACTTGTGGTGAAATCAAATCGCAGATAAACAACAGCAGAACTCCAGGCTATAATAGTATGAATAATATTTAATAGTGAAAGTAAGAGCATTTCCACATGCACAATGTGAAGGGAACTCAAGAGATTGGGACTGAACTGCTTAAGAAAACCTAATCAGTGAGGCTAACTGGAAAAAAGGCTTCAATTTGCTAGGGAGCATAAAGATTGGGCTCTTGAGCAATGGAAGAAGGTCATGTGGTCTGGTGAGTCCAGATTTACCCTGATCCAGAGTGATGGGCGCATCAGGGTAAGAAGAGAGACAGATGAAGTGATGCACCCATCATGCCTAGTGCCAACTGTACAAGCATGTGGGGCAGTGCTCTGGGGTTGCTGGTTGGTCAGGTCTAGGTTCAGGTCTAGATTCAGCAACATTATGTGCCCAAAGAATGAGGTCAGCTGACTACCTAAATATACTGAATGACCAGATTATTCCATCAATGAATTTTTTCTTCCCTGATGGCCCAGGCATATTCCAAGATGACAATGTCAGGATTCATCAGGCTCAAATTGTGAAAGAGGAGGTTCAGGGAGCATGAGACATCATTTTCACACATGGATTGGCCTCCACAGAGTCCAGACCTTAACCCCATTGAGAATCTTTGGGATGTGCTGGAGAAGGCTTTGCATAGTGGGCAGACTCTTCCATCATCAATACAAGATCTTAGTGAAAAATTAATGCAACACTGGATGGAAATAAATCTTGTGACATTGCAGAAGCTTATCTAAACAATGCCACAGTGAATGCGTGCCGTAATCAAAGCTAAAGGCGGTCCAACGAAATTTTTCATTGACGACTTTTTTTGGCCAGGCAGTGTATTTTATGGTGCACCTTTAATTTATAGAATGTATTGCAGAAGGAATCAAAGAGCATCACAGCACTTATTTTACAGGACACAGGGTTAACGGATAGCTTATAGAAAAATATGTTCCAGCCCAGTTGGTGATGGTAATGCACCAACTGTATGTCCACCGCCTCTATCTGTCACTTGTGGGCGTCGCAACTGAATATCGAAAACCAGGCAGTCAACATTTTCACTGTTTAGGGATGTAATGAACACACGAACCCTTTGACTGGCAGCCGAAGCTCTCTCACACCAATGGCCTTGGCTGCTGAGGAGGGCTGACATGCTTGGTGTGCCAAGGAGTGTTTCATGCAGGAGGGAAACGGACTGCATTTCTTTGTGGCCTTGTTTTGTTTTATCTTTCCATTCAAAAAAAATTATGCTTTTCTCATCCTCTGCTGTCTTTGTGAAATATGGATAATAGCAGTTTTATGTTTTAGTGATAATAATGATAATGATAAAATAATGTGATAAAATAAAATGAACTGAAAGCTACTCTACCCAACAAATCAAAATGCACGTTTTAAACAAACTTGAGAGCGCATAGAAGTCTGTCAAAGATCATCATTTAAAGAAAGTAAGTTGTGAGCATTGATAGATAAAGGAATAATCCAACATTTTGGACAAAATACCCTTTTTCCGACTTACTCAGATGGAGACAAGATATAAGATATTCAATATAATTTTCACCTCTGTATGTCCACTGGTTTGGTTGGGATGGTTGTGATTTCTTGTTAGCTTAGCATAAAAACTTGAAGTCATTAGCCCAATTCCGTCAAAGTAAAAAAGAAAAAAGAAAAGAGAAAGGAAAAGAAAAAAAAACTTACAGCAGCTCTGAAGCTGTCTAATTTGCACAGTGTATCATGTGTGTTATACCGTGATGAAATACATGTCTAAAGAAAAACAAAAACACCACCTTTGGAGTTGCTATACAGTTTATTTTTTCCACTTTGACATAGGTCAGCTTTTGACTCCTATAGACTTCAAGTCTTTATGCCAAGCTAACATGAAATGCTGAGTGTTGGAACTGAAGCAGTGGACGTACAGAGTGGAAAATGGTATCAAACTTGTCTCAGTCTGGGTAAGTCAGGAAAAAGGGTATTTTGCCCAAAACGTTGGAGGATTTCTTAAAGATCAGCATTATTAGATGTCTTTGCCTTGTTCTCCTGAGTTAATGTTGCCCTCTTTGTTTTACAGGGCAGCTCTATGTGATGATGTCGCCCCAAGAAGTTTTAACGGGAGCCAATCAGAGGACAATCGCACCTCGCACGCAACCATACATAGCGTAATTACATTACAGTATAAGATAATTACAGTTATAGAGCATCCAGTATATTTTGAAAAATGTCTAATTAAGCTACATCCAGTAAACTGACGCTTTTCTAACCACTTAGACCAACTTAATGCCTTAGCTCTGTAACTCCAACATCTTCCCTGATTGTTTTATAGAAAGCAAGAGGCTCCTCGGGCCTCCAGAGATGAGAAACGGCGAGCTCAGCACAACGAAGGTCAGCAGAACATAAAATTGTGCACTTCAGGGGCTGGTTAATAACTTAGCATTGGTTAATTAATGGAGTATTTTGTCCATTAGTTGAGCGCCGACGCAGGGACAAGATCAACAACTGGATCGTGCAACTGTCCAAGGCCATCCCAGACTGCAATGTGGACTATACCAAGACAGGCCAGGTGAGCAATAATTGACCTGCCAGCTCAATGATGAAAAGCCTCAGGCTTGTGTGCACACTCCTGTTTGTGTTCGAAATAGACAAGCAAGATGAATCCAGTGAGGGGAGTGTTCCTTTACTCCAGAAATAGTGTGTACTCCCCAAAATACAAAACCACACCTTTCAGACATTTCAGGAAAGAAATGATTTGAGACACATTTTTGCCAGTATGGAGTGGAACCGTCTTCTGATCTTGTACTCGCTTATGTGTTTTGATTTCAGAGTAAAGGGGGGATCTTGTCCAAAGCCTGCGATTACATCAAGGAGCTTCGACAGAACAACATGAAGCTAGGCGAAGACATTAGCACTCTTGATCGTCTCAGGATTGACAACCAGCTACTTAGACAGGAGGTATGTCATGACCTGTAGTAGGGTTAGACCCACATTGGCTGATACTCATATTTTTAAAATAAGAGAAATTTAGCAAAAAATGACAAATATTTAGCATTTCTTTCAGAATTAGATCCTTGTCATTGTAGAACAGCCTCCAAAAAAGCAATGAGACCATCATGGGATGCTTCATCTCTCCTCTGAATTCATGGGTAACAATAATAAAAACATTTATGTATAGTTGTTCAGAATCTGATGGTTGCATTAGAATCAATTCAGGTTCATGGCCTCCGACAGGTAATCAGTTATAAAACAAACTATATCACATTCAGGGGTGAACATCACGGTTGTCTGGTATCTGATGTCTAATAAAGTATCAGACTGACTACAATATCTGTGGAATCCTGATATTTATCATATGTGAACATGGCTTGCAGGGGCTTTGCTACATCATCTTACATACATAATAAAAAAAAAATCATGTCAGCTCATGTTGTTAACCACTGCATGATCTGTGTCACTGCTGCTCAGGTGGAAGACTGGAAATCCAAGAACCAAATCTTGAGGAACCTGCTACGACAGCACGGCATTGTGGGATCATCCAGTACAGACCCTCAGTGAGAAGTCTGACATGACAACGGGTATCTGCTGACAACCGCATATGGGCCAAAACAGTACTTGAAATGCTTTCAGATACTTTATATGTGATTAAGCGTGCATGGGACAGAGCAGATAACTGAATATTCTCTAATTATTCCAATCCAACTACTTTGCTAAGTAAAACTGAAATATTTGCTCTGAAGCTTTTTAAAGTATTTAAAATAATGTTAAATCCTTTGCCTGATGAAGACGACCTAAGCAGAACGAAGTTTTGGACCTCAAACAAGAAGAAAAAAAAATGTTGGACTTTGCAGTTTCAGAAGTCAGAGAACAGTTGTGTGAAACTGTCATTGAATGCCTCCCTCAACAAACATCATGATTGTTCCATCAACATTCAAAAAGCTCTAAAATATGAACACCTTTTCATGTACATGTTTTTTTTCTTAATATTTCCAGTATTGTGCTTTGCTGTATCAAATGCACTCATGTTGATGTCTCCAAAATATTTTATTCACTCTTTGACTTCTTTTCTCAGTTTGTTTGACCAGATGATAAAAAGATGTCATCCAGTATATAGTTCATCTATTCTTTGTATTTTTGTATGTCTTTTCATTAAGCCTAAGTGGAGACAAGGACAATTGCATTGCAACAATGTAACTAACTAAGTGAAATGGAGTTGTTAAGCATTGCATTGTAGGTAGCTTATGTATGTCTTTATAAAAATAAAAAAATGAAAAATGAAAAATATTGACCTATTTTTGGTAAGTCAGATTTAAAATGTAATGTAGATACTTGCTATTTAAATTAAAGACAACGATGGCTGATATGTCATTACTAAAGCAATAGGAATGGTCAGGTATAAGTTTGCTGAGAATTTCTTTGCATATTCTTAGCAGCCATGTATGTAGAAGCATCGTACATGGATTTTAGGAATTTGGGCTCCCATTGTATACACTCACACTTACACTGTGCGTCTGAAATTGGATAAACTATACTTTGTACACACTAAATCATGTTTATTTACAGGTGTTTTATTTTGGAGGTTACGACCGGAAGTCATACAATTGTATGGTAGCATACTTGACAGTGGCGATCTAATCCCTGGAAGTATTTTTCGTGTGTTTGATTAAGTGGCACATCATCGGGAAAGCCTAAAGTCTTGCCAATGATCTGTATACTGCTGGTGGCCGGTCACGGCACCGTTTTAGAGACACAAATAAAGGTAAGTTGCCTTAGATGCGGTGGCACAATCAGGTAACTTAAACCGGGTACAAAGTTCGCTTAGTGGTGGTTAGCGGTCGTACTTCGCCAAACTCAATTAAATCAATCAAGCAATATGACGTCGCCTTGCTTACGAGCAAACGTTCATAAGGCATAGAACAGGGCATGATGCCTTTTCTAGATTTTGAGAGTCTACTGTTACTTCCGGCATATATATAATCCAGTAAATACACACTTTATTTTAATAAAATGCCCACTTTTAGCATTGGGTTACATGCGTCGCGCCGCCCTCTCCAATGTTTCTGTGGAAGAAAATTGTGGTCGTAGGAGATGAATTAAGGTAATTCATTATTAAATAAATGCTGCTTGGTGGATCATATGTATGCCGAATTTACAGGGACAACCAATTATATTAGAAAATGTCTTGAATTATGATTTACAGTGTAAGTACTTTTGTCCATAAACAAGGCAACATATTGGTAAGAGATGTTCTAATGGAGTCTCGGGCGAAAATCTTCGAGCCATATATCGTACACTAAGAGCCTTGATCATTCAGTTATTCATGGTATTCACAAGCTACTAGAATGTGCATCGGCAGTAGCTACATTAAACGTGCATTGTACTATATAAACAGATTCTGGAAGCATCAATCCGTCAGATTGCAGTTTATACAATTGCCTTGTCTTCTGCAGAAAGTGTGCAAATGTGTTAAGGATCACTTGCATAGTCCAACATAGCAAGCAGCACTGGGGTTACACGTGGGCATTATGTTAGTGTACTGATGATAAAGCAGCCCAATACAGGCTAATGCTTCATTGTAACCGGTGTTTTCATGCAGCTGTTTTCTTGCTATCTTTCGTCCACCTCAGAATGACAATACAGGCTTGTATAGCCACTTGACTGGGGTACCAAAGGCCTTACTTCCTGGCATAGGAGGAAAGAAGATCCTGGACTTCTGGTGGGAAGCAGTCAACATGTGGGTTCTGATGTCCTAAAGATGAACTTCCTTTTATATCTTCCATCAAAAGTCTGTCTGTGACACGCTGGTTGAACCCTGCTAATTGTCTCTAATTTCTCTCCAGGAGGCAGTTGTTCACAGAAGTCTATCTGGTCACTAATGCAGACAAGTGAGTACAGAAAGAACACACACGTTGACTGATGATGATGATTCACCTGTACCTTACTGGAAGTTTATTTTATCCTGTTCTTATGCTGTGTAGGTATAAGCACTACGAGCGCTGGGCGACAGCCAATGATTTCCCGGTGGAAAATGTGGTAAATGATGGCAGCACCACGCTGGAGGACCGCCTGGGGGCCGTGGCTGACCTGGAAATGGTCATCCGCAGCCGCAAACTGCAGGGCGACATCATGGTGGTGCGGTGATCTCACTTTGTACATGCACATGTATCAAGTACATGTAATCGCATTGATGGTGTGTATTTTATTTAAAGTGAGTGAGTGTCTGATGCATGAGGAAGTTGTTTTGTTTTTGTGAGCAGATTGCCGGCGACATGCTATGTGCAGACCAGAACTTTGACATCGCTCAGGTTATCCGCTTCTTCAGGTCAAAGGTGAGATTTTCAAATCATTTGCTCATCTGACTTACTGCAACACATATATTACCACTATATTAATCCACCTTGTGTTTTAAGGTGATCATATAAAAGAACAAATCAAATATACATACCTAATAGACAAACTACCATGTAATTGTGCTCTATTGGCCAAGTGGGGTCAAAAATTTTAAAAACCAGTTAGGTCTCACTCTTTGAATGAATTTGGGATCCACTCATCTTTGATATACAGTTTTGCTTCCTTGACAATCAGTGTAAGCAATATTGGATTTCCCACCTTTTTTGAAGAGTGCTTTTTCTTCTTTTTCTTTCTTCTTTCTTTCTCTCACATATCGGTCAAAGTAGTGACTGCATCGTTTGTACAATTAACAAATAGTAATCCATCCATATATGCCAAAAAGAAAAGGTTAACCGGTGATGCAAACAGCACTACAAAATCTATTTGTATTGTTACGCACCAGACTTAAAGTGTGACCTTTTCCATATTTGTAGAACTTGTGTCTGATTGGGCCAAAAGGTGACTGTTGACTGCCGCAGTGTTTTCATTTTGCAATCTACCTGTCAAGTTGTGTGAAGTCTGTGTGTGTGTAGCTGTCAGAGGTTTATTGCCCTGCACCAACCTGGCCTTTTGTGTCTGTCACTCAGTCTGGAGAGCTTGCCATATACTATGAGCTGGAGGAAGGGGAGAAAAGCAGCTCCAGGGGCATTGTGGAGGTTTGCCCAGACACCCATAGGTGAGAGGAAACAGGCGTCTTACACAGTGCAAGACAAGCTACAAAAGCAAGAAACATTTTCCGTGTGGTATTTCAGAAGCTAATTAAGGTATTTTTTGTAAAGAGATTGATTTTTAATGTAATTAGTATTGTGTTTCAGGATAACTCGCTTCCTGGAGAAACCTCAGGAGGGCGTGACAGCGTCGCGGTTGGCCAGTGTGGTGTTTTACTGCCTCCAGAGAAACACACTGCCCTGCATCTCCGAGTTCCTCAGTCTGCAGCCGCAAACTCAGGACAGGTCCTTTGGACAATTCTGGGTTCGTAAGTGATCATAAACCAGTCTCTTGCTTTACCTAAACAAGATAATTTTTACTTTTACTAATGTACATATACATATACACTATACATATACATACTGATTCTAATTTATTTTGTGTTGTAAGTTATTTGGTTGTAACTAATTTCTGTTATTGAATTCTGCTGCTGCTGTGTACCTCAGAATTTCTCCCTCGGGGGATCAATAAAGTTTTACTCTACTCTACTCTACTCTACTCTAGTGCAAATACTGTAACTCCATATAAGCTCATCAACAGAGGCCCTCCGTTGCCCTTGCAAAAACCACAGCATCCAAGGCTTTTGTCATTTCTGTTTATTTCAGACAGGCAAATATTTAAAAGTATTAAACAGGGTACAAGTATGATTTGTCACAAGGTCTTCAACTTACCTAACCAGAATTTTTGGCACATTTCTTGTATTGAGCAGCATTTGCATCATACTGACTCCCCCACACCTTACCATACACAAATGCATGATCATTGATGTACTAAATGTGCATCACAAATGTACTTTTACTTTCTGTTGCTCCTTCCTCTCTAGGAGTGGCTTACTAATGACAAGCAACGTCATGTGTTTGGGATGAAGCTGCCTACTGGCTTCCAACTTATTGGACAAGTGGTTCGTACTTTTACCTCATTTCATTGCCGGTTTTGCAGGATTTTGTTAACTCTTAGGCTTTAAAGGAATACTCCAACATTTTGGGCAAAATGCAAAATACCCTTTTTCTGACTTACCCAGACTGATATTGGATATTGGATACCATTTTCACCTCTGTACTTCCACGGGTTCGGTTCCTATGGGTAGCATTTCGTGTTAGCTCAAATAAATTTTAGAAATAGCTAAATTTGTTGGCGGCTGCTTTTTGAAAAAAAAAAAAAATAAAAAAAGTTGCCAAGGTAGTCTGAAAAGTTGCTAAATCCAGCAACACAGTTGCTTATTTGGCATCACTGACATCCACTCTCCCCACCTGTTGTCTGCAGCTCCAACAATGCTTTGCGGCAGGAAATGGGCGTGTACTAAGTGATGTGCAAGCCAAAAACTGCACTCGCTGCTGTCGCGTTCATTTCTGCTGTGTCATAGGCTTTTAGATATATCCATATTGAGTAAAATTGTCCAAAGTTTATCATCGTTATCAATGTGAATTTGATTGTGATCCCCTATCAAGATCGTTTTATTGCCCAGCCCTAGTTCCTAGTGCAGTTTTAAGATATTCATTGGGAATTTATCAGTATATTTGTTTTAATGGCGACATGGTTTCTCTTGCCATCTCAGGGCCTGTCAGACTACACCAAGTGGCTCACTCACTACTCCGCCAAGAAAAAAGGCAATCCTGCTAAACCAATCACATTCAGGTCATATGCCAGGTAAGAAACTGAGGTCATCATAATAACAGATCATGTGTCCTTTTACAAATTGTAAATCTGTGGGATGTTTTGCAGGGTTGGATTAATGGGAAATCCTTCTGATGGATTCAATGGGAAAACCATCGCTATGACCATCTCTAATTTCTGGGCTGAGGTTACCTTGGTGGAGAGCGAGATATTGGTAGGTAACACAAAGACACATGAACACACTCAAAACACCATCATTGGGGGTATATATTGTGTATTGCATAATGGGCATTTTTGTGACATTATAGGTTTTACTCCCTCACCCACTCAATGACCCTACAGAATTTGGAAGTTTGCAAGATCTGTTCTGTATCAGCAGAAAGGAAGGGTATGTACGCAACAAGTTTGAAGTCCCTGAAGGAGTACCCCATCATTGTGGGCAAAATACCAACTTACCCAGACTGAGACAAGATGCTTGATACCATTGTCACCTCTGTACATCCACTGGTTTAGTTCCTATGGTTAGCATTTTGTGTTAGCTTAGCATAAAGAAGTCTAGAAGAGTCACTGGCCTAGCTCCGTCAAAGTGAAAAATAAACCTTACAGCGACTCTGAAGCTGTCTTATTTACACAGTGTATTGTGTATTTGAAATACACATCTTGTAATAAATGGTATGGTGGTAGGAGCTATAACTACTGAACATATGTGTTCATTGGTTACAGTTCCTACCTATCTAACTTCTCCTGAAATGACTCTCATTTAAAAAAAAAAGAAAGAAAAAAAATTCCAAGACATGTATTTCATTACCATGTAATTCACATGATGCTTTGTGTAAATAAGACAACTTTGGAGTTGCGATAAGGTTTATTTTTTTCACTTTGACGGAGCTAGGCTAGCTAGGAAAACTAGCATGCTAAACTAACATGCAATGGTACCCATAAGAACATCAACCAGTGGACGTACAGAGGTGAAAATGGTATCGAACATCTTGTCTCAGTCTGGGTAAGTCAGAAAAGGGGTATCTTGCCCAAAACGTTGGAGGATTCCTTTAAACACATGATAGTATTGGTATTTTCAGGCTATTTCAGAAGTCTCTGTTCATTTTGTAGGTACTTAGGAGGTCTCCGGTTACTGCAGGCTACCTGTAAGAAGTTCTACCAGTTCTGCTCAAAACAAGGGTGAGATTTTTGATTGTTGCTGTAGTTGAGACAATTGTTGACCAGTAGGGCAGCAAATCTGGCTGGACAAACAACTAAAATGTCAGTCATCAACCACTGCAGTTTCCAAATGGCAAGAGACTGCATTTTTATCCATTAGAGGCAGATGGGGTTTCCCTGGTGCTGTGCAGAATTCATGGCCTGCAAATCAAATTTCATGTTGGACAGAATCATTAGTTATGTTCAAAGTGAGTAACTAGATAGAATTTGCATCTAATTTTTTACCGATTTTTATTTTTTTATTATTTTTTGCCAGTCTTTTCCAATTGAACATAGCCACCGAATGTTCTGGAACTATAAATGAGGAGTATTAGAAGAAGGACAACAGAAAAATGAATGTGAAGTCCATGACTTGAGGGCTAATTGTGTTTTGTAAGTCAAATAGGCTGCTTACTGTACGCTGTCCTTTTATTAAGGTAAGAATGGACATGACATGCAATGAAATCTATTGTTGCATGGAGAAAAAAATAAAACCTATTTGAGACATTTAAATACTTTTAAAGCTATACATTTATATATACAGTATGTTTCGGGCTATTGAAGGACCTATGAATGTCATTCAGTGCTACTCAACAAGACGCTGGTAATTCTTCAAATATCAATGCTCCTTCAAATCTTATTTCTTCTCTATTTGTCATTACAGGATTGCTTTGACAAAGCAGAACTTCACACTCAAGTACGACACCAACATTCCCCGACAAGTGGTGAGGATATCCGCAGAT
>OMLF01037195.1:0-15467 GCA_900302615.1 Holocentrus rufus | reverse complement strand
ACTCTAAGGATTTCATAAATTTATAAAATATTGGCCTTTGGCCCATTGACTAAATCTGATCTGATGCTGATAAAGTGTGAAAAAATAAATGCTGTTTGTATGAGAACTACTTCTTGGTCTGCCCTCTCCCTTCATTCCTCATATACACAGGCATGCCAAAAGACACGCAGTCACTGTCAGACACACACACACACACACACACACACACACACTGCAAAAGTGGAGTGGACATAGGTATCAGTGCTGCAATGCAGTGAAGCATTGTTTGGAGTTAATTCAGTTCACTGAACTGTAATATTTGCCCAAATTTTCATTTGACTCATTATGAATAATGACTCCTGAAAAGGGTAATAATATAATTGAATCATGTTGGAAGAAATGAACGTGTTATACAATCGCTGTTGTTGAATAGAACACAAAGATGTCTGTTTAGTAGACCATTTAATATTAATTCTTGTCTTTTGTTTTATGTAAGCGTTCACCCATTTTCACTGAGACGTATTAAATAGAGGAAGAACTGGATGGCTAGCTGGCTGAACAAACACAAAAAAGGGCATCGGTGACAGGAATTCAACCCTCAACAATCCAAGGAACTAGACTTAACAGTACTGGAGGTACTGTTTTATTGTGATTTTTGGGAAATCCAGTGCAAAACCACTGCAGCAATAACCTCTTAGCTGCAAGGGTGGAGACAAAATAAAACAAGGGAAAACCAGCAACAGCAAATTTGAGTGAAGACATAAAGGAATACTCCAACATTTTGGGCAAAATACCCCTTTTCTGATTTACCCAGAGTGAGATAAGATGTTCAGTACCATTTTTACCTCTGTTCATCCACAGGTTTGGTTCTTATAGGTAGCATTTCATGTTAGCTTAGCATAAAGACTTGAAGTCTACAGGAATTATTAGCCTAGCTCCATCAAAATGAAAAAAGCATAACCACACATGTATCCTTCCGTCTGTATTCAGTGGTTATTGTTCCTACCATCAAACTTCTCCTTAAAGTACCCTTTTTTTAAAAATAATACCACGATGTGTATTTCAAATATACATGATACATTGTGTAAATGAGACAGCTTCAGAGTTGCTGTAAGGTTTATTCTTTTCACTTTGAATGAGCTAGGCTAATGACTCCACATCTTGTGTGTAAAGTGTATTTTGCCCAAAACGTTGTAGTATTCCTTTATGTAATCTATGACTTTTATTGACCTCTGCAGTGACCAGAAGGAATTGCAACAAAATGAAAAGGTCTCCGGCACAGCTTACAGTGGCTGGTAGTTGATATAAAAAAAAAAAAGTCACAATAGAGAGGAGCAAGCTAGACAATTAGAGTAGAGACCCAACAGATCATTTACTTTAGCGTGAGAATGAGACTTTTTAGCCCCGCAATATCTTGGAACACCAGTGGCTGACATATAGCAGCATCCTCCATTGTTGAGCGGTTGAATATGCTTGATATGCAGAGGTGTGGTGTGGTTGGTGGCTCATATTCTGTGAACAGGGTGTTATTATTTTCTAAATGAGGAGCCAAAAAGCTGTTTGATACTTCAGCTGTATGATTTGAAAAGTATTACTGTAAGTGTCAGCTTACAGTACTGTATGCTGTTGTGTATGAGCCAGCCACATTCTGATTTTACTGTAAGTTTGTAGTAAGGCCACAGGCTTCTTTTGGCAGACTCTTTGGCAGTGTTGGTAAGAGCAGGCTTACTCTGAGGCCTCTGACGTGAGCCAGAGATGTATTCCTTTCTACTTTGGTATCATAACAAGTGAAACTGTATGGTTTTTGACCGCCACCACAGACATTATCCACAACACAGGGCTGCAAAACGCCCACTGCTGCTTTTAATAGCCTGCTTGTCACATGTGTATGCTCAACCGTGAAAGCACCCCACACCGCGAATAGAATCCCCTCTCACAATTTCTTTAAAGACAATCAGGAACATTCAGGAAGACAAGCGAAATTAATATGATCAAGAGTGACAATAATTCAACCAAATGAGAGCCATTTGATGCATTGGAGATGAATGAAAAAACTTCATATTGGTTTAAAAAGCAGCTTGTGGCAGACTGACATGAAATGTTGTCTCTACAAAAAAGGGGAAAGAAGAACAGATAGATGGATGGCCATTGTTTTGCAAACAACTGGGTCAACTTACAGCATTCCCATGCAGCCTTGGGCCATGTCCCACAGTTATGACACTGTGGCCTACACCAGCCTACCCACACCGTCGTCAGCCTATCAGAGTGGCAGAACCCACAGTCTGACACTGTGGCTGCTCCACAGACAGATGGATGACATCACTGCTGCCTCAAAAACAGAAAAACTGGGGTGGATTTAGCAGTGTGTGGAATCCCGCCTTCGTCAAACGATGTGCCGCCCCCGCCAACTTTACAACTGCACTATGTTTACCAGGGCATTGGAAGGAGAGGCAAAAATCAGAGCTACAGACTGTGAGTTTCTGCTGTGTGTTTGTTGGCAACGAGATCAGCTATTTGTGGCAATGCCTGAGGTTTAGGGAGCTATGGGGCAAGGGAGTAGAAACAGAAGGGGAGGGGGCAGGTCCCTGGTGGTGTCTAGCCTGTGTGGGCCTTAGCCCTGCTCCAGCTGGCTATGAACTGGCACCCAGGAGGGTAAAGAAGAGGCTGGGAGCACTGAGACTACATGGGGAGCCGTGGTCAGACACCCAGACTCGGCCCCCAGGGGCCCCACACCAGCTACTGTAAGGGGGACGAAAGCAAGGGCAGAGGTGTGCTGTGTCCACAAAATATACCCAACCCATGTAACCACACCTGGCTGTGGACCAACAACTACAGCAACTTGTTTTTCAAGTTGAACAGTCTTAAGGTGTAATATGTGAGAGTTTTACCACCACCATACTACAAAATGACCCTAATGTACTTGTGGGGAGTTGATAGGATTGGTAATTAATACCAGTGACTCAACAATTATTTGGCTCAATGGAATATCAACACAGTTCAGCCCATTTCAGCTGTAATGGCTAAAATGCATTTTTCTCATCCCAAAACAGCAAACGATAAACCAGTATTATTATTCCAGTATTTAGTATGGTGATATATTACCTCCTCTTGTCAGAGATCTGCTCCAATTAGCTAACCAGTCACATGACTTTATGATGTTTGTCAACTAAAGGCCATGGTAAGCTGTACCAGAGACCTGTCCATGTTGTATTTATTTGGTTGCCAATAGAGGTTGATAGAGGAATTATTTAATAATTATGTACAATATAACAGGTGATATGACAAATGATATAGATTTTACATGATACTGTGGATCTAATATAGGTTACTGATGAACGTTTTATCAGATAAAGTCACTGCATGTCATCTACCAACATGCAGTGGACAGTGAACGTGGACTCTGGATTGACTGGATTATTATTCTTTCTTACCTGTTACTACCTGTTACAGGGCTACCTGTTACATGCAGATTGATGCATCCATCCATCCAGTATCTGCTGCTTAGATAGGACCAGGTCCCCCAGGTTTCACCTAGGGATCTTGAGGTGTTCCCAGGCCAGATGGGAAATGTAGTCCCCCCACTGTGTTATAGATCTGCCCAGGAGTCTCCTCATAGTCAGACATGCCCAGAACACCTCCACAGGGAGGCATCCAGGAAGCATCCTAATTATAACCTCCTTTAAATGTGAAGGAGCAGTGGCTGCTTGAGCTCCTCATCTCATTCCTAATTGTGAGCCCAGCCATCCTGCAATCTCATTCTTTCAGTCATTACCCAAAGCCTGTGACTATGGTGAGGGTCGGAACGTAGCTTGACCACTAAATCAAGATTTTTGCCTTTAGGTCTAGCTCTCTCTTTCCACCATGACAGTCCAGCACAACAACCACATAACTGTGGCCACTTCCCCAATCTGTCTGTTTATCTCCTGCTCGATTTTACCCTGATTTGTGAACAAGATCCTGAGATACATGAACTCCTCCAGTTTGGGGCAGTAGCTCACTACCAAATCGTAGAGGACAGAACACCTATATCCTATAGAGAACCATAGCTTTGGACTTGAAGGTGCTGATCCTGATTCTATCCGCTTCACATTTGTCTAAAAACTATCCCAATGCATGCTGGAGGTCATAGCTCAGTGAAGCTTAAAAGACTACATCATCTGCAAAAAGTAGATACACAACCCCGAGACCACCTCCCCTAGTGTGCTTTGAAATCTTCTCCATGAAAGTCACAGACAGAATTGATGACAAACCACAATGAAGGAACAAAGGAACAACAACAACAACAACAAAGGAAACTCTCCAGAGGAAATTAAAGTTTTAGCTAGCGACCACCTATTTGTGTCTGACGAAAAATGAAGCTTAAAGTGTCACATTTTAGAAAATGTAATCAGTATTAATGTTTTCCTAATTAATGATGTGTTATTTCAGCCACTCATCAGTAGTTGATCAGAATGTAAATTTTTATGACCCAGCCCACCCAATCTGCAAATTATCTGCGGTGTCCAATGACATAACTGCAATCAACACATCACTACCTCCAAGGCCTGAGTTTTTGCTTGCATGACCACTGAAGCTGCAGCCCTTCTGGCCTGCAAGTACCACTCTGTTGAGTCCAGAGTGTAACCAAACCCAGAAGACCTGTTTCAGCCTGCGAGTACTCCACCAGATGTTCCTTGTTCATCCTCACTACACATTTAGGTTTACTGGATCTGTCTGGTAGTCTTCCTCTTCATCTGATACAGCGACAACTGTGCATAGAAATGAGCCCAGCTATATCTAACTAGTGTTGCTTGAGCCCCACAGAAGCCCTAGCTCCTACCCCCGCCAGAGAGGTAGCATTCCACATACTGAGAGCTGGTTTCAGTAGTTAAGGTCCAGTCCTCCGCAGCCTCTGCCTGGTGCGATACCACTCAGGTCGCGTTGCAACATGCCCTTAGTTCTCCTGCAGGTGGTGGGCTCACAACGGGTGGCTTCACATTGCTCATTTAAGTTGAGTCCAACCAGACTCCATGACAAGTCTGGCCACCAGGTGCTCATCTACAAACTTCACCATGCCCAGATTCATGAGGGACCCCCTAGAGTTTCTAATCTGTTTTCTTTGTCTGTTTTCATGTGTTGACATTGCACAGGGGCTTCTGAATCACTCTTAGTCTCACCCGTGACCACGTTGCCTTGAATAACTTTACATGCTCCAGACAACACGGTTCCCAGGGTCACAGGGGAACACAAACCACCACAAAAAGGTGGCAATTCCAGAACGGCATGTAGAATGATGTACTGCCCAATTCAAAATATTCACAATTCATTACTTCATCACTTAATTTATTTCCTTTGTGACATGTTTACTCTTCTATTTGACATTCAGTGCTTGTCAACGATGCCAAACATTGGGCGTGGGTCAGATTTATCTTCATAAACATCCCTGTCCAGAACATTCACTTCTTTTGATCATTTTCAATTACTTTTGTATTGAAAAGTTTGAAAATCGCTCAAACTGGCTCGGCCTACAATATCCCACTCCTTAAGTCAACAACAATAACATCATCAAACCCCAAAGATCAATAAATAATGCTTCTTTGTTGACTATAAAATAAACCTAACTCTTGAAGACAGCACAACTTTTATTAGTAATGTGGCTGTCAACAATGTGGACCCATGTGAAATCTACTTAAAATTCTCCATCATTGACATGAGACTGAATAAAGCCATGAATTTCAAATGTCTTCTCACATTTCTGCTGGGTTTTTTACATTGGCATAAATTGATCCTTTCGCAGAACATTAACTCCCAATGTTACCAAGCAGGGGAGCAACTGCTTTACCCCTCTCATTCCTCACCTTCCACACACAAGGAAAAAAAGACATACTCAAGCCCTTTTGGCAGTTGTTCTACGAAAATACTTTTAATGGCCTAAGAAACACTGGTCATTACACTCTCAGACAAAAAAGCTACAGTTTTTGAGTTGTTCTGTGACATAAATGTACAGCCCCAGTGACTGAAGGTATAACTGTATGCATTTCTGACAGTGTGTGAATAATGGAGGGTATAGACGTACACACACGCACGCACACACACGCACACACACACACACACACACACACACACACACACATATATTGTACTTCTAGTCACACTCATGAGAAGCTTTGTTTTCATTCATTTTCTGACCCTTGACTCTCAACACTGCATGCCTAATCTTGAACACAAGTCCCAATTCTACGCGGACTTACCAAAATGTACTGCAATTTACTTTCTTCAGTTTAATGGACAGAAATTTGTTTTCACCCACATGAGCTATCTCAAGAGTCATTAAAGAGCACACCTGCATGTTAGGCCTTCAGCCTAACAATGTACAATAGTTAGAAGTAGGTCTCCAGTATACCATGAGCTGCCATGTTGAATAAAAAATTAAGTACTCACCACTGCTCAAGAAACAGACTTTTCAGAGCCTATTTATTACCTATCATCGATCATTACAAATAAAATCATCTGAAAAGTTACTTTTGGTCAAGTAAATGACTTGTAGCAGAGGGCCTATTTGGCTGGGCTCTGAACAAGCATTAGGTCATTTTCACTAAGTCATTCTCACTAAGTCGTGTTGCATTGAGCTGAGAGGTTTTCACAACTGTTTTGGGCATTACATTCACATGTTCAGACTCCAGGACTGGCTGTTGGATCCTGATAGCTCTAATTCAAAAAAGCAGAGGAAAATGACCATGTCATGTTTTAAAGTGGCCTAACCTTGTAATGTTTTAAAATAGCATATTTGTCCACCTCATCATACCTGAAACATAAGGAAGCTGTCATTTAAATCCCCTTGACTTCATCTTTGGAGCTAAGCCCTTATTGTTGTCATATTCATGCATTGCACTTGCCAGAGATTGCATGTCAATCAAACAGTGTGGACGGTACTTTGAAGTCTTTTTCCTTGGATTTTCTGTTGATGAAGTTTGAGTTTCTATAGGTGGTGCTCTTTTCTTTGTTCAGCCATGGTGGCTATTGCTGCTAATAAGCTAGTTCTTCTTATAATTATTCTTAAAAAATGTATCACTTCTTGTGTGCTGCAGTACTTTTCCCAGAAAAGAGCTACAAGACACCAGGTGTTTAGAAGAGCAAATGTAAAAGCTTTCATGAACCGAGTAATAGTTGAATGACTGTTGTACAGTATGGTGGACAAAGAGCTGAAAAATGGACCTTTATTCCAATGACAGTGTCACTAATTATTCTCTTCTATTAAAGGAATACTATTTTTTCTAACCCAGACAGAGACAAGATGTTCGATACCATTTCCACCTCTGTACGTCCACTGGTTCAATTCCTATGGGTAGCATTTCGTGTTAGCTTAGCATAAAAACTTTAAGTCTACAGGAGTCATTAGCCTAGCTCCGTCAAATGAAAAAATAAACCTTACAACAACACTGAAGCTGTCTTATTTACGCAGGTTATCATGTGTACTTGAAATACACGTCTTGCAGTGGTATAGCCTACCACCTAACTTCTCCTAAAATTACTCTCGTTACCATTTAACACATACAATACATTGTGTAAATAAGACAGCTTCAGAGCTGCTTTAAGTTTAATTTTTTCACTTTGACAGAGATAGGCTAATGACTCGTGTAGACTTAAAGTCTTTATATTAAGCTAGCAGAAAATGCTACCCATAGGAACTGAACTAGTGGACGTGCAGCAGTGAAAATGGTACCGAACTTCTTGTTTCAGTTTGAGTATGTCAGTAAAAAGCTATTTTGCCCAAAATGTTGGAGTATTCCTTTAACTAAACTGAAAAACTGGAGACCCTCAAAATAGATCTTTGGCTTTTTTATGCCAACAGCATCACAGCTCTGACACATCGCCATGCTTCAACAATAGCAACCAATTTCTATCTCTGGATCTGCTTGACATTTGGGTTTCATTTTAGACAGGGACTCGGGGCAGAGATAGCATCCTGCCCTCCGAAAAGTCAAAAGGATCCACAAAAGAGGCAAGACTGTGCGTCAGTGTGGGGACACCGTTACTCCCCCCGCTGGAAAGCAAACCCGAGAGCAGGGCTGCTAAATGCTGGGAGCTGTGAAAAGACAAACCACAGTGGTCGCTGGGCACAGATAAAGCCACTGGTCCTCCATGCCTCAGACCCACAGATTAGTCTGACTGCGGCAGTGTGGTGTCCCTCCACTATGACTCTCAGTCTGCTGTGTTATTATAGCATTATCCAATCAGCCTCGTCTGGCCCAGAGGGATTACCCCCCTTTTTACACAGCTTGTTCAGCTCCCCCCACATCACAAGAGGTCACAATGTGAGACATGCTAACAGGGTGTAATGTGGACTTACAGTGCGTTAATGAGGGTGCTGTGCAAGTTTACGGGAACCCAACTTTCCACTGGAGAGATATGTCACTAATGACAAGTTAGCTAAGGCAATTATAATACCCTAATAAGCCCTTTATGAATAAATAAATACTTGTGGTGAAGATATTGATTTGTAGCAGCCATTTATGAAATATAAGACAAAACTTATTTTCCAAAATTACCAATCCTTGCCCAGGCTATGAATAGTAAAAGACTCAAAATAGCGTGGAAAGCTCAGTACATCTTTGAATATAAATGTACTGTAGCAGTTTATAGCAGCCCAGTTGTCTATCATCCAAGCTCTGACTGCCTCCCACACCGATTGCATGTCACTATGACATCTTGAAGCAACATATTTCAATATTTTCTCAGGCAATTAAAACTGAAAATACAAAAACATAATTCCCAATGTCTACAAATTTACAGGAGAAAGCACACTCAAGCAGTTTTCAACACTGGCAGAAAATTCATTCCAAAGCTTATGCACTTTGTCAACTCAGTTCCTTATAATTCTTTTAAAAGACTTGCATCGCCTGCCGAGTGGGGACTTCAAATATTCTGATTCAAACTTTCTCTCAGCAATATTTACTGTGCATGTGTGATGAACTGTTTTTCTTGTGGTTGGTTTACAGTAGTTTCCATGTGCAAAGGTGTCCTCAGAGATTAGGCTCGCGTAAGAATCTGTAATTCCAGCCTCTTTTCTTCCACTGTTTGGCTACAGCAACACAGGAGCAGCCAAGCAGGGGTTGTGCTGCGGAGGATGGCGCCAGTGAGAATTTGAGTTTTCCAGTTAAAAATGAGGACGCTGAAGGCCTTTAATGAAGCCCTCTCACTGCACAGATGTAGGTAATTGGGAACACCAAAAAATACATATATATTCATGAAGTTGAGGAAAGCTGCATCAAAGCCAAGATATGAATAGGTTCAATCACAGGAGTCCTGCTGATGTCAATATCACGCATTAATCCATTACTTTGAGTGAGGGACTGTGGACAGCAGAGCAAAGCAAGGAAAAGCAGCATGCAAGCCAATAAAATGTATAATTCTACTGTGCTGGAGCCGTCTGCCTGGCTTCACTTGAAACGGATTCAGTTAGCTTCAATTTCCAAGTTGACTTTCTGCCACACAAAGCAAATCAGACAGATCACGCAACTATAAATAGCTCTATAAAATACCATTCACTAATAACAGAGAACAAGTGTGCCATATGTTGATATTAGTGTGCGAGTGTGTGTGCATGTACAGCAAGTGTGTGTGTGTGTGTGTGTGTGTGTGTGTGTGTGTGTGAGTCTGAGGAAGGCAAATGGAGTGTGTGCATTGGCTTCTGTGTTTCCATGTGTTGTGTCTAGCATGCAACATCATCATTGGAAGTGCGTATTGCCTTCATTAGCAAAATGACACAATATTAAAGGCATGGGACACTTAATACTTTGTGTCACGGAAAATTAAATATGCGTAAAGGATGAGTAAGGCAACATCAAGAAACACTTGGTCAAGGATTTTTTTTTTTGCTCCATTACTTCTTTTACCATATTTACCAGACTGAGGCTATGACATTATAGTGTATGTGAAGTTGTTTAAAGGATTATGCCAACGTTTTGGGGAAAATACCTTTTTTCTGACTTACCCAGACTGAGACAAAATGTTTGACACCATGTTCACCTCTGTACATCCACTGGTTTGGCTCCTATTGGTAGCATTTTGTATTAACTTAGCATAAATACTTGAAGTCTAAAGAAGTCATTAGCCCAGCTCCATCAAATTGTATTGTCAATTGTCTTATTTACACGGTAATGAAATACATGTCTTGGAATTTTTTGGATAAACGAGAGTCATTTTAAGTGAAGTTAGATGGTCGGAACTACAACCAATGAACACATGTTCAGTGGTTTTAGTTCCCACCATCTATAGTTTCTACCATCTAACTTCTCCTTAAACGACTCTCGTTTGTCTTTTTTTTTTTTTTATTCCAAGACGTATTTAAAATACACGACACATTGAGTAAATAAGACAGCTTCAGAGTTGCTGTAAGGTTTATTTTTTTCACTTTGAGCTAGGCTAATGACTCATGTAAACTTCCAGTGTTTATGCTAAGCTAACAATGCAATGCTACCCATAGGAACCAAAGCAGTGGACGTACGGAAGTGGAAATGATATTGATCATCTTATCTCAGTCTGGGTAAGTCAGAAAAAGGTGATTTTACCCAAAAAGTTTGAGTATTTCTTTAAATTTAAATTTTAAATTTAAATTTCTTTGTTTCAGTTAGTTCTTAACCTCATTCTATCAATGTTGAGCAGATTATTTTATTATTCATAGGAACAAATTCTTGCCCACTTTGCTCATTCGCATAAGGTTGGTACCAGGAAAGTGTGAAAACCTTAATTTGAATCCAGCCTTTGTCACGTCATCACTCCACCTATCTCTCCCACCTGTCTCCCTCATATATCTAACACAAATGTTACCTAACTTCAATTGATTACATTGACTCATTTAGTTTAATTATCCTTAGCCTATGATACATAGTATGATGGTCATGGTCAGGGCTAATTTAGCCCGATATTTGTCAAAAAAAAAAGTATAAGATTCCAAGTTTTGCTGAGACTTCCTCTGAATACAACCCAAAGTCCCAGAAATTGTAATTCAGGCTGTGGATGATCAACAAAGCTTTCAATTGTCATATGATATAAAAATGAGCATATGCGTCAACTTTTCTGCTCAGAGATCTCTTCTTATTTCACAAAATCACACTAAAGAGACTGGTACTCTGTTGTGCATTGTGTTTTCATTTTGAAACTAAGTACATTCTGCAAGAAATGTAACTGATTCAAATTATGCGTTCAAAGTAAAACCATACTGGCAAACATATGAGCCCTGACAGAGGGGATCAGTACTGTAATATATGTTCACTGAGTCAGGGGGAAAATGGATTCTGGGAATGCATCATAAACCATAGCAGAAAAAAAAAAACATAGGCTACTCCTTCAAGTGACTCGGCTGGTTTTGATCTTCATTTAATGCCCCACACTCATTCTCAACCACTTCTATGAGTAAAGTGAGTAAAGTGTTTATATTTGTTGCCTTTCAGAAGAGACTATAGAAGCTCTCACCGCACCTGATCATAATTCAGAGAAGTTTACAAATATAATATAGTCTATATGGGAAAAAAATGTCAAATAATGTACATCTGTTTTCACTGTATTATTCTAAGACTGAAAGGATCTTAAGCAATAAGTATTACAGTAAGATTTACTCCATGCAACTCTTATGCATTTACTTTAATACTATTACTGCTACTATTGTTTTTATATGTGTACTAATTTTATTTGTTGACTGTGATTTTCCTGTGATGTATATTATATTTTGTGATCAATGTTGTTTGTTTGTAAGTTTGATGTTTTTTCTTATAAATGAGAAAAATTACTGAAAATATTTGAAGAAAAAAAAAAGTAATCAGGACTGAAATTAGTCAAAACTGCCATCCCTCAGCTATGGTTTAACAAAGTGACCCTGGGCGAAATGTCATAGTCCTTTCAAAACGCTGTGAATCAATTACTTGCTCTTTCTTATTTGGCGTATGTTCAAAATGAAATGAAAGGGATTCATTGTGGGACTCAGACACAAGCATTTTATTTCTATTTTCTGATGAAGTAGAAGTGAACTTTCAAGTGTTTGGAAGCTAATTAGTTGAGCACAGAGTGTCTGCAAGGATTCAACTTCAAAGAGGAAGATTATATTGTGTGTGTGTGCGCATCAACATACTTTCTATATGTGACTTTTCAGCTTTATATCTCCACAATAAAAAAGACACTTAGGCATGTGGAAACATTTTACAGGACCATTTTCATCTTACAGTTTCTTAATAAAGAAAACATCTTCCAAATGAATGCCACATTGGGTTCATGTTAGCACATACATTTTTTTAAAGAGAAATAAAATCCTTCTTATCACATTTATTCTCGTGTTATCTTTTACCACAGCTCCATTTTAGTGTTTCCCTCAGTCTTTTGCTACTATTTATAGAATTTCTTTTGATAGAGACAGCATTAGGCATCAGCCGGACATTTAATTATGAGCAATTCTTTAATGTGGTTTGATCGATGACTCATTTTTTCCAAGAAGAAAAAAAAAATCAAAAAACAACAATATAAAAGAATCTGCCTTTTAACACTGATGGCCATATGTTTTCAATATTTGACTGTTGACTAAAGCAGGATCAGCCTCATCATTAGTGAGGTGTCGGCTTTCTTTAAAGTCATAATAAAAGAGAAAATTACTTTTTCACTTTGTTTGCTCATTCTCAATATCATAACATACATACTATTTAGCAATAAATACTCCCAAAATACACAAGTTATGTCCTTGCATTTTTATATCAAAATCCCAGTAATTTAATTTAAAAAATGTTTTTTAATGTGTACTAGTGGGTACTAATACCATAACAGATTTTTAAATTTTATTCATTTTGTAAAACAAGGAATTGACAAAAATATCATACAGATGTATCAGTGGTGAAATGATTTTTGGAAATTGTTGCTTGATTTTTTTCTTTACCATATTGATTTTATGGTGATGACTGACTGGAATTAATAGTTTACCATCACCTTTTCATTTAACACTACTGTGTATAACTGAACATACTAAGTCATCGTAGTTTGATTTGTGCAACATTTCAGGCAAATGGTCCATCTGAATTCAGGGTCACCCAAGGCAATTTTAAGTTTAGTTACTGCAAGTGAATGTAATATGGCTGCAGTTTTTGTTGGATTCACATGTAAGGGAATCACAGACAGTGGATTTTGAACTAACCTAATGCCACCTATCAAGTATTTCTCATGCTTCAAAGAGTGTTCAAGGTTGGGCAGATGAAAAGGAAATATTACCTGCACAAGATGGAAAACATCATTATTAACCTCCACACTGGGAAAAATGGCCTTGGATTTCAACAGATGTTGAGAATCTTCTCCATTCTTCCTCTGGAATGGAAACATGGGTAAAACTACACTATGGTTATTGATGGTTACTTATTGGTTATTAAGTGACTCAGTGTTGGCAGAGAATAGTTTATATTCCAGTAAGATGAGTGGAATGTACTAAGGGGCATGGGTGAGAAGCTGAAACAGGGGAAATAAGCAGTCACTTATACAATGGGCAGAGTTAGTTTAGAGGTTAGCGAATCAGATGTGTGCCTGAAAGGTCGACGGATCAGATCCAAAGATCATTTGGGAAAATGTGGGTGGGGAGAAAGAAAGAGTAAGACTCTCGTTGCTTTTGAGCAAAGCACTGAACCTCTAGCTGCTTCAATGGAGCTGCTCGGTGGCCAACGATAGAATACTGTGGTTGTGTTGGCAGCTCCCAGTTGCCAATAGTGGTGAAATCAACTTTCCCTGGATAAAGAAAGGCTGAAAAAAAAGTGACATCATATGGGCATCATAAAGATAAAGAAAACACAAGGTACTAGATTATAACTTGAGAGGAAAATAAAGTAGGGTTGATGTCCAACTGGAAAACATCCTAAACCAAAGTCTTGCTCTGTCAGGTGCTGTTTCTCACCCGTGGAGCCAACATATGCAAGACATCAATATATGCAAAGGCACAGTGATAAAGCTTCAAGCATCATTGCTACAGCCACTAAATGAATAGACAGTTGAACTGCTAACAGAGTGAGCAGGAGTCTATTTGTCTGGAGTCAGTCAGCATTGCTACAGCCAGAGGAGCAGCTCATCTGTCTGACCTGAAGGGATTGCCAGAAGCTGGGGTTCGTGATGTGCTGCTTGCCAGGACAAAGACCCCGGCCAGGCTCAGATATGCAAATTTGGTTCAAATAGCTATATTGCGTGGGAAGCAGTAATTCAGCTTTCTAATGTGAGGGACAAACTCTCTCACAGAAAGCCTAATTTGCCATGTTAAAATAGTGACAAAACACACACTGAGAAGTCAGCTGTAAGTTCTGTAAACAACTTGAGGATATACGATCAGCACTAATTTAACACGGCATTGTCATGGGACATCAAGGCCATGGGACATCAAGGCTAATCATGTGTTTTACCACCTAGGTCACTATTATTTAACAGCTCATGAAAGGAGGCTGTGTGTTTTTTGGGTGGATTCTTGGCTGTGGTGCTCCATGCTAATAACATAGCCTCAGAAGTCACGTTATCATTTGATTCTGATTAGTTAGCATTTTTTAGACTTTCGGATTAAAAAAAAAAAGATCCAAAAAAAAAAAGATCATCTGTGACAGAAATGATTTTTCCAGTTCCTTCAAATAGGTTTTGAGATTTGCGTTAATTTGTGTTTGAAAAAACAAAATTTCTCGTACATTTTTTTTTATAACCTGAACACGGTAGTGTAGTTTTGCTAAACTAATTGCTAACAGCTAACTGGTTAGCCACCCACGATGACCTGTCACATCGAGTTTTAGTTATTCTCCTCCTCTAAGTAGGCCAAATCGCTGTGACATTGCGATAACAACAACTTTGGGGTAGAAAACCGGCAGTTCATTTGAATTGCAGAGGCTTGTAAAATTGGCAATTTTTATTATTTGTGTGGTAATTTTCAGCTGGAACTGTATATATATGGTGAAACATGGTGGTCTGGATAATCTGGTGTGGTTATTATATATCCTCAAATAGTGGACGCAGCTTTTATTCACCTCAACTGCAGAGGGTACCAGGCCTTTATGGGAGGCAGGCTTTTATTTGGCAGAGGCCTTTATTTCTAACGTATAGTATATTTGCTCATCTTTTAGTACGAAGCCTCTTCGTTTTCTGATCAGCTTCTGTTTTTTTGTACAGACCACCCCAAAAAAATTGGACCGGGAGAGGGGGGAAGTACTTATTGTTCCCCCTCTCCCAGTCTCTTGAGACCGCTGGAGTGCAGGCATTCAGTACACTTATTTTTCCCCTTCTCCCGGTCATTTTTTTCCCTCCCCTCTCCTGTTTTTTCTTCTTCCTATCCCCGGCCTGTATTTGGGGCCAGCTTTTATTTGTTCATATTGAATACATTATTGGAGACTTTAGGTGTGACTTTCATTATGCAGTTATTTGCAACAGCTTATATTTATTTATGTTATGTTATGTTATATTTCAAAGATGTATACGTTTTGCGTTCTCATGTGTCTATATATCTTTGTATCTGTGTA
>OMLF01037194.1:0-17640 GCA_900302615.1 Holocentrus rufus | reverse complement strand
TTGTGACACTTGCAAATGACAGAGCAATCAATTCTAATCACATCTTAATAGACTGATGATAAAAACGCAATGAAGATCCCACATCCTCCTGGCATTAACATGCATCCTGTGTGTTCTGAGTGGCACAAACACCTAAAAATTCAGCTGGAAAAACACCCTAAAAACATATTCAAGAAACAACCAGGAAGATCTGATCCAAAACTTCAAAACCAGCGTCAATCTGGTGAAATTTGTGAAACTGGAAATGGACATAACTAAGTGTTCAGGTGTCAGAAATCCAGGTCATTTCAGTGTAGCAGACACGATGCTGATTGTATTACTAACCATGTACTGGACCAACCTCAGACTAGAAATGCTATGCAAAGAAACCAATTATCATATGAAAATATAAGACCTTTGAAGGCTGCATTTAGGACATTGAAATATTTCTTAATGTTTTAGATGAAAAACAATTTTAGATTATGCATTTTAATCCTTTTGTATTGTTTAAATGAATACTCCAATGTTTTGGGCAAAATATCCTTTTTCCGACTTACCCAGACTTAAACAAGATGTTTGATACTATTTTACCTCTGTACATCCACTGGTTCGGCTCCTACGGGTATCATTTTGTGTTAGCTTAGCATAAAGACTTGAAGTCTGCAGGAGTCATTAGCCTAGCTCCATCAAAGTTAAAACAGCAATTCCAAAGTGATCTCCAGCAGACTTCAGAAGTCTTTATGCTAAGGTAACAAGAAATGCTAACTGTAGGAACCAAACCAGTGGACGTACAGAGGTGAAAATGATATAAAACATCTTGCAGTGGTTTTGCCAAAAACATTGCAGTTTTCCTTTTAAGAACACACAAATACCCTGTACATTTTATCCAGCTAATTCTTTTGTTGATACCATCTGGAGGTGAGATGTTTGATAATGCCAGGTGTAAAGTGGGCTAAAACACACACACACACACACACACACACACACACACACACTTCACGATTTCACTTTGAATTAAATAAATTCAAATCATACCTGTCAACATTCTGGTTTCAAAATCCAGGAGTTTTTTGCACTTCAAACAGTTCTATAATGCATTTTTTCCTTGCTGCTCTTCTTTTTCTCTCTATTTCTGTACATTAGTTTACTAATTACTACGACTATTACTAATCACTTACATATGGACAACATCTAGTTAGTTGGCTTGCCTGTCTGCACAGAGAACAGAATCCATGGCTTGAATCGTGTTGTGGGTTGCCAGGTTGCGGTGACAGATATGTAAGTGTGTGGACTGATTGTGTATATTGTGTTTCATAGGCGATCTGACAACTTTGGTAACGGCAGAAAAACATACAAAACTTTTGGATCTGTGTATGACAATTAAGTTTAAGGGACATGCAAATTACGGGACTGTCCCAGGAGAAACAGTAAAATATAAGGGTGCCAGGAAATGGCCTTGAAATCTGGAAGAATGTAGCAAATGCATCACAATCCCAGTGGTTATGCATCAACATTATGGTTTTTTTTTCTTTTTCTTTTTTTGAAAGGTCAAAAATACAAGAGATTTACAAAAAAATATTTAAACGGGAGGACAGTGGGAGAGTACGGTAAAATACGGGAGAATCCTGAGAAACGGGAGGGTTAACAGGTATGATTCAAATGAAGCACTGATTATTTTCTTATTTGAATTGAGTGAATTTCAGCGAGTTAAGCCGAGCCAGGAGACACTCTCACAGCGGCATAATGGGTAGAGTTTTAGTTCTGGTTACCATACCTCATCATTCAGGTTGGAAGCCAGCAGAACTCCTGACACTCCAGAGCCAGACAGAGCAACTCGCCCAGCAGCTGCCGCCGCTGCCGCCGCAGCACTCAGGGGGCTGATGGCTCCTGTTAGGAAAGCACAAGATCATGAACACATCAGAATCAAACGTACAATACCACAGCATGAAACTAGATCTGTTTACAGCCACAACACTCAGGACTGATAGCTTTATGTATCGATGGTGTTAGGGCTGCAACAATCTGTAGATGTCACTGATTACGTCTATTTAACTGCTCCATATTCATAATCTCCTAATGCAATTCTGAACATGGCTATGGCAAACCACATTACAAGTGTGCAAGGAGAGGGGGAAAAATCTGACTGATATGCCATGTTCACATCAAAGGAAAAATAAGAGCACAACTTCTTGTTCCTAGAACTTATAAGTGTTCACATTTCATGTGGAGTCAGCCTTGAGTTCCAAATTTCAGGACATCAGAGGTACCAACCAAATCTTACTCGTATCTCTTACTACTGGAACCCTTTGAAAAATTCGGCACCGAAGTTTGGATCCAGCGAGGGCTCTTAATTAGATTAACTCTTTGTGGTGAAGTAATTGTTGTGGCGCTCCTTGGTATCTCTATGCATTTTAGAATCAATAAATATCTTCTTCTAAAGGAGCGATTATTACCTTGGACAGCTAACTATTCTCTGCCATGTTTGTCATCTGTGTTAACACACTTGTGTGATGTGTGACATCAAAACTGAGTTATCTAAACCCACAGAAATGCTGTATTCCAAGTCCAGTCTGTGGCTTGTATGTGCACGAAATCGATATGATACAAATTCACCAAAAGCTTTCAAATTATGGAAATAGTGTAAATAGGAACCCAAAAAAATGGTGCTTTGTTCTTTCTTTCAAAGTTACTGTGGCAATCCACAGCAGAACTGCTGTGCATGAAATTCTGACACATAATGTATTATTTAAGATAGGTCGTCCCATTAGCTAGAAAGTTGCCTGGCATCATTTTGCAAGGAAACTTAAACCATGATGATTTTATTAATGTGCATATTACCATTTACAGAAACGATGATAAAGATATATATAATAGTCTATGTTATTCAGGAATGCAAATGCTCCAGAAAGTGTATCCAGAGGCTACTTAAGTAATCATGCCGCCTACACAGTAATGTAAAAGCCACTCTTCAATGCTTGGTAGCTTGAAAATTATAGTTAAAAACTGGACTGATGAATCAAACATCTACCCAAACATGCGCTGCCTCAGTGATTTAGATCAACAGGCCCTGCCCCAGTTCAATTCTTATCAAAACAGAAATGACAAAGAGAACATGAGTACAGGGAAAGGCTTGATGACACTTGAACATTTTGATCAGTCACTGTGCAGTGAATTTGGAAAGGAGAGGTTTCTGAGTGGAGTATTAATTTATAAAACACAGATTAGTGTTGTGTTGTAACACAAATATGCGTCACTGAAAAATAAACCAAAATAATAAAACAAATGTGGACACTTGTTGACATGCCCACCAGCACACAATTATAGAAGGAGGAGGAGTAAATGTGTAAATAAGTGAATGTGAAGATGAAGGGAGTGGCTAAACTCTTTCATCATGCCATGCTCAAACCACAAAACCAACAAGGCACTTAAGGTTAAACACAACCAACAACCACTTTCCTTTCACACAGGGCGCTCATTCACTGGCAAATGTCTACTGTTCTTCTGCAGAATTTTCTGGGGCTTGCAAATTTGATCAATTTCTGCTATGTAAGTGAAAGTTGCACCATAAGAAAAAGTAGTTTTTAAAATGAATGCGTTAATAATTCAAAGAAACGGCACTTTTACATCGACCAGTTTAAGTGCTTCCAAGGAACTAAACTTAGTGGACTCATTGAAGGCGCTTTCGCATCTAAAGTTCGCTTGATTTGGTCTGAAAAATGAAACAAGGTAGCAACTTCATGCCTGAATTTTCCTCCCCTTCCACTATCTGCATGTTGCTGTTTTCAAAATCCCCGTTGCTACATTAAACAACAACCTCCGAGCTAGCAGCCCATACGCTTACCTGCAATTGTTCCACCAAAACAAGCCCCCCCTCCTGTGCTTTTTATTCATGATCATTTAATTTTCATGTGCCCCTAAAAAAACCCAAAAACGTATAAGCATGCAGTGTTTATAAGAATCTGAGTCAGTGTTTAGATCATGAGACAAACTGATATTAACAATTCAGTTTCAACAATAAGCTCAAGTTAAGGACTTTCTACAAACAACCACTGGAACACTTATCAACTATAACATATATAGGCTACAATATTTAATCAAACTGCATCATATCCATCATGTCGGAGATGAATGAAACTGACTGGCTGATATTCATGTAAGGCCAATATCTCTCCAATATCATGATCTAACTGTATTATCAACCATCCACTGAAGCTGGTGGATGACAAGTTAGTGTCCAGCCCAGGTGCATTCAGATAACAGCCACAACAAGACAAGACAAGAGACAGGACAGCAGCAGGACAGAAAAGGCAGAGACAGAGGGCAGAGAAAAAATGAGACAAGAAAAAGGAAAGGATAGGTACCTCCACTCTGCGAGAGGGAGAGAGAAGACGAGTAACCTCCTCCACTAGAGTAGGAAGCTAGCGCTCCGGATGGGGTACCTATAAGACAATATAACAACTAGATTTACACCACACAATACTAACCTAAACTAGCTCTTAAAAGCACAAGTATCACAGGAAACCAAACCAGAGACAGAGTAATATTGAAACTTAAGCATAGTGCTCACAAACAAAATGGAAAAAATAATGACTAAACGCTCTCAATTCTTCAAATATGAATCTAAACTCCACTGAAGCTGGTGCCACTAGGTAGCAGAGATAAACTAATCAAAACAGAGGTCAACCAAATATGTAGCTTCCTACAAACTAGAAGCACACTATCATTTTAGACTATGTAGCAATATTAAGTACATTTATGTAACACTAGGATATTAATACTCTAATGGTTCCAAAGCTAATGAACAGGCTACTGCTGATGTGTGTAGACCCCCAATCCATTTTGAGTCCTAACACGCTGGCACTGGACTATTTAACTACAGTAAGGTATGTAAGTCTGTCCGTCTTCAGTGTAATAGAGGTCTTCACGGGTCCATCCGAACCCTAGGACCTGAGACCCGTTACGAGTTAAGATCAATGTTTTATGTTAGGTCATTTGGGTCCAGGTTGGGTCCCAGGTCTGTTTAACATGCAAAACGCAACAAAACTGTAAAGCTGATTCTTAATGAGTCATGTTTGTCATCCGTCACCGTGACAACAAGTGGGCTTTTAAGATAAAATAACGAGTGGATTAGCTATGCTGTTTCAATCAACGAGAGAGGAATGACCTGGATGTATTTTAAATTTTTTCCAACTTTCTTGGCAAGGAAGATAGATTACATGCATCAGGGCCAGGCATAGGAGAGAAGGCTACTGTTACGTTAGGTAAGACACAAAGTTTTGTTTTGACAACCTGTCAATTAACATGAACTTGTTAATAGCCATCAGCTGTGAAATCTGTGCTGATCACGTCTATGTCTCCCGACAGGTTCAGGCCCCACGTTTCCCAGTTCAGCATGACCTCAGCACCAGTTTTCAAATAATAGGCGGGGGTGGTTTGGTCCTGCGTAGTACATTTCTGGGTCTTTTTCAGACATTTATGCCAATACAGCGATATGGCATAAATGTTGTCTTTCCTGGTTTTAAAGGCTATATTATAGTGAAGGGATGCAGTTTTCTGAACTCAAGTTTTTTTTCCAACTTATTGTTGTAGCTGTTGTGTTATTTGCGTCTATACACGGATAACTCTACGTCCTCAACACCACAGGCAGAAAACTCTTTACCCTTCATCCGGTGCTGGATCCCACCACATTGAGAGATTACAAAAACAAGATGCTTGGATGTGCACTCAGAATGGATAGATTATTTTTATTTTTTTTCAAACACCCATGATGTCACTTGACTCTTCCTGCTTGGTCATATTCACATTACAACATTTCTTGTGTGTAAATATCTTAAGAAGGCACCAATGGTTATCCCTACAATAATGTCACAATATTAATGGAAGTATTTGGTGAAGGACATCATATTTGATGCTGTTCATATCGCCCAGTCCTAGAATTAATTGATTTGGCCTTTTAGAAAAAAATACCAGATACTACAAATTAGCACATAAACAGCACAAATTTCCCTCCTCAATCACCAGACCTCAAGCCAAATGAATCTTTGAAAACATTTGAGAAGAGAAAAAGTGAAATGTATTTTAATATCACAGAGCACTACTGAATTCACTACTGAATTCATATGGGCCACAATTTTTTTGCCTTTAATAATCAATTCAAAGAATGTTTATGGGAGAGAGTTGCCTAGATGCAAGTTAGATTTACTAAAATCGTCAACTGTATAAGGCCGAGGTAAACACTGTCTTTCTGTCCTCAGTCTGTTGCACTTCCTGAACCAACGTTCTCTTTCACCCTTGAAAACATAATTCTTGTTGACTATATTGGCAAATATGTTTTCCGACATGTTTGCTGCAGGTTCTTTCATCACTTCTTCTTGCGTCTTTCCAAGTCAACTGCTGTCTTAATTCTGATCAAAATTTCATCAATTCATAAATCCAAGCCAACGGGCCAGAGGAAACTCAAGCAGCTGAACACTAAAAATGATTAAAGCACGCCCTTACAACACATTACTATTAATAATATTACAACACAATATTCTAGACCGCTTGAGAAACAACTTATAGCATTACACTGGCTGTCTGAAGGCCATAACCTTGCCCTTTAATAAAGAATGTCCGCTTATTACCTTAAAGGTGCTATGTATACCATTCTTAAAAAACTAATATGAAGCCTCTATCTCTGAACTTGTGGTATTTTGTGCCAGGGTTGTAACCACATTTCCCATAACCCTTGTTGCATCCTGGCCCTCATCCCCCTTCACAAGGAGAATAAGACTGGATCCAAATGTCCGCATTTCCCCACACTTGCAGACTAGCGGAGATAGGGCGAGCTCCTGGGAAGTCAGAAGCTGGAGGGGCTGTCAAATTCTACAAATCATTAAAGGTACACTGTGTAGGATTTTAATTAGACAGAAATGGGACATAATATTTATAAATATGCTTTCGATTAGTGTATAAAAACCAGAAATGAAGAATCAAATTGTTTTCATAAAGTGTTTTCATCTAAAAAAAGGCAGGGGTTGCCCTTTTACATGGGCTGCCACCTTGCGTCACCATTTTTCTGCTGGTAGGTGACGCTACCACGCTGGTTTGTGGTGAATTGCTGGATTTGTTATTGCAGAGAAGAAGAGTGGTAATTCTGGTTTTGGTTTATATGGCCATGGTGAGGATTACAAATCTGCCTTACAGGTTTCTGTCAAAATACTACTGTCACAACACTAGAATAAATATTGGTGCAGCTTTTCTGTCATGTAAATCACTGAATCACTGAAAAAAGGTTTTCAGAGCAATGCAGAAATTGTGTGCTCCTAGACAGGTAACAAGCTTAAGTAATTATCTTATGTGTTAGTTATGACAGAATGTTTGCAGTCTAAATAACTTGGTAAAATGTCAACTACATTACCTCAGCACTTGCTGATGTCCTCACAGATGACGATGTCATGATTTACTATATTTGAACTAAAAAAGTGATCTCTGCCAGGTATGTGTGGAACACAATATCTATATAAAGTAGATAATTGTTGATGCTTTGTGCCACAACTTGTTGTAGAGAGGGTGAGAGGGTTTGCAGTAGGGAGAGAGCATGATGGTCGAACGAGCTAGGCAATGGAGTGAGGGAGCTGAAGTATTTTTCAACATTTTTCAAAGTTTTTGAATCATGGCAACCACAAGAGGTTCTTCATCATACAGTCAAAACTGTGCACAAAAAAGGCTCACATGCCAAGTACTTTGCCATGGAAACACACCTGAACATATCATCTACTGGCCGCAATAATAATATTGAGTTCACAAGCTACTGTAGCCTCAGCTGGACGTGTTTGGAAAGGGGAGGGGTGGGGGAACTGCCATTTTGTTGCATTCTGCCTTGTAACCATTAGATGCCACCAAATCCTACACAATGGTCCTTTAAGGGCACAAGGGGGATCATGATGTCTTTCATGTAAACTTCCAAAGAGTCTGCTGTGGTGCAGATCATAGTGGGACTGTCCAAAAATCATAGTAATAAGGATGTGAATGCTAAGGAAGCAGCGCAAAACTACATACAATATTAATGATAATTAAAGCATGGTGAAAGAGAAAAAAACATAAGATCCTCCAATATAGGCATACAGCCTAAATGCTGCTTATTTGCAGGGATTTCTGTATTTTTTAAAACTGTTTTCATTCTACATTTCTAAGCATATTAATGTCATGCAGTTTTGATATTACACACATACATGAAAGGCCTAATAATTTCTAAGGGATTTGTATGTTTTAATCTGTAGGGTCAGATGAATGGATGAATCAAGTCCACAACGGCTGAGCCTGCTAGTCCAGAGTATTGACATTCAGATCCAGCCAAAGTCATTATTCTATCAGCCTTACACTACTTCCACCATCTGCCAAAAACTCTGAAAGCTGGACAGCTCTTGAGGCTGACAGTTGTCTCAGGGACTCCTTTGTTTACAGTAATTATATACTTAGGTCCAATAAGTAATGCTGTCATAATTTATTGATAGCACCTTTAGGTTTTGCATATTAGTATTCTTAAACAATGCTGCTTCTTTCTGTGACCATGGATCACGCTTCTCAAGCGGGCAGTTAATCTCTGCCAGTTAAAATTCTGCCAGAAATATAATGGGAAGCAATGATGACTGGAGGATGTGCAGACAAGAAAACAAAGGCGGTCACAAATGCCTTTCTGTAAAAAGTTGTCCAAAATATATCACTGCTACCCTTTCAGACGAGGAAACCACAGAAAAAAAAACTCATGGAAAAACAAAAAAGGGTTCACTCTCATTCCTTCCTCCCATCAGGCTTTTGTTCACCTGGGTCTGTTCTGCAGTTATATGAAATTCAGACCTAGTACAGGCCAGTCTGACTAGACTGGTTTAGTTCATTTCCATACTGTGAACAGGGAAACAATAAAGAGAAAGGAATGGACACAGCGGGGAATAGAGAAACCAATTAAAGAGTAGACATTTGAAGAGATGAAGAGGTAGCTGGGTGAAGGGATGAACAGAGGAACAGTTCCCAGTAAAAATGAATGATCCTCGTTGTCTTCACCTCCATTTCAGCTGGTTAATCTGGTCTGGTTCTTATCATTTTTCAACTTCACCCTTATATTATAACTGTTATACTTGTTATACTGATATTGAGGTCTAACCTAGACTGGTTAACCCAGAGCTAACTTACTTGTGTGCCCAGTGGAGGAAAGAGGAAGCAAGGGAAGAATGGAGAGATAAAGGGGTAGGCAAGAGTTGTTGTCTGTTGCTGCCAGCCTCTCCTCTCAGGCTGGTAGACTAGGCTGAGTGTAATATCTGCCCTTATTGTATTTCACTGTCATGTTGAACACATGTTGTTTCTGTTAATCATGAATAATGCATCACTCAGCAGTTCAGGCGTCCAGTCCATTGATTTCCATTCAAATTAATTTGTGACATGTGGTGCAATAAAGCTGTTACTCATTGGGGCAGTTCTGCTGGATTAGTTTGTTGCCATAAACTTGTCAATTTATTTAGCTTGTGATGAAATCATTTGAAAATCAATATTTTGTGCCACAGCAGGACAGTCTTTGTTAAGTAGCTGTGGAACAAGCGGGATAAGGTAAAAGCTACAACGCCTCCATTACCAATTACAATTACTCCATTACAATGGAGGCTGCAACAACTCCACTGCCTGGAGTCAGAGTCCTCAATCATCTTGTCAGTGCTTATTTTCCATTATTCACCAGCTTGCTGTACATTAAGCGTCATAGAATACAGACTGGCTGAAGACAGACTCAAGACTGTGCTACCTTACTGCTTACTGAACATGTGGGGGGAAAGGGATGGACAGAGTATCTACAGGCTTTACAGATAAAAATAAAAGTTCTAGATTTTCAGTATTACCTGGAATTCAAATTAAGGTCAATTATAATAAAATAATATAATAAAAGTGTTGAAACCATAAATAGGCAGTATAATACAAATGACACTAAGAAATTAAATGTTTATACATGTTTGTGAAATTGTATTTACACTGTCCTGTATTAATCAAGAGTGAACATGTATGTGGGTCAAATTTACTGTGACTAACTGGAAGTGAAACTAATGCAATACAACATAAGAAAACACAAACAACTGCTGGCAGCCCCATTCGCATCTTTTGGTGAAATATACCTTTATATTTTCGTTTTACTTTTCATGTCTGCTTTGACTAGACAATCACTGATCGAAAAGCATCTATCAATACGTCTGTTTACATAATTTGCATCAAGACAAAAATTTAAGACCTGTGAAAACTGCATTTAAGATATTTTAAGACAAGGTCTTAAGTCCAAATATTTCAAGACTTTTTCAGGCTTCTTAAGGTACCACTGTGATACAGAAGGGAGGCATGAACAGGGTGCTGGATAGACAGAGAAATGTATATTTACCCAGTAGAGACGAATGATCCTTATTGGCCGAGTCTCCGTCTCCAGCCGGTAGGTTTGGTCTGGTGTAATCTCGGCTCTTATCGTTGTTGTACTTGACGTTGAGGCTGACCAGTTTACTAAAGTCTATACGCAGAGTACAGCATGAATTATAGATGTTCTGCCCATCCAAAGACTGAGGAGAAAAAGAGTGAAAGAGAAAATCAAAGGTGTGTTTTTAACATGGTCTTATGGAAAATTTTAAAGGCACAAAAGGATTTTTCTGGTCTAGTATCAACTGTGTTGTAAAACTGCAAATGGGCACTGTAAGAAAAAGAACAATGGGATATTAAAATAATGTTAAAAGGACACTAAGTCTCCATGCATTAAAGCCTCCGTTTATCAACTGATGTTCTTTTTCCAAACAGAGAATGGAGGTGTGGTTAATAATAGGAAATCATCCATTACCATGGAAACCAGATGCTTCAGGGTCAACAGATAACAGCACAGAGGACGTGTCTGAATTTTATCGTGCTTTTTTTAAATTGTTTGCCAATATGAACACCTGCCAGACAGAAGTCTTTTTACCTTGCACTGTGTCTCGTTGTTTTTGAACGTGTGCTGGCGTTTGCGTTTTTCATCCAGTTGCTCACTATTTTTAGACGGCGTTCAAAGTTGAAATCTGTTGAACTTTTGCTGAGACGCAGCGCTCATCACTGTCAGTTTTACCACAAGTGACCAATCACAAAAGAAAAGGGGCGGGACAAATGGTCAAATATGTAGAGTGATCATCCAGAACCTTGATTTAAGATCATAAAGCGGTTATAATAGAGCAGCAAACAAAGCTTTGAGGGAGATATGATTCAGTTCCAGTTAGCAGCTACATGGACTGATGATACCTACTGGTGGGAAGTGGCTGGCCGTAATGTCATGTGTTGTCACAGCAACAATGAAACATTGAAACTGCAAGACAGTACACCTACATCAACTTGGAGAATGACATGCGACTAGGGCCACTACAATAGTCATACTTCATCCTTCCGTTTTAACTTTGAGTGCAAAAATAAGTTATTTGTCAATGAATATGTGGTGGACAGTGTCGCTCATCAACATCATAAGGATATGATTCAGATAAATATGAAATCTCTTTAAAATTCAAAAATACACTGGGGAGCTTTAAGGATGGGAATTGCCAGTGATCCCATGATTCGATTGTATCACGAGTCTTGGGTCACGATTCGATTTAATCACAATTCTTCAATTAATCACGATTGTAATACAATCCTTTCCAACAATGTATTTGGTTTCATCCTATAACAAAGTTTTAATTTTCTCATTTCATGGACTCAGCCTTGACTCAGGCTTAGTTTCAGAGGGTCCTTTGGAGGCCCAATATATGAAATGAAAGTTTTTTTGTTTTTTTTTTCCTTAAAAAATAGTGACAAAAATCGAAACCAAATGCATTGTTGAAAAGATCTTGACTTGGAGAGTAACATAATATCAGTCTGAAGATTGTAAATGTCTCCTGCTTTGAAATATTGACCTCTGAACTTTGACCTCAGTGCATATTGGAAGGCCTGTCACTGAGCAACAGAAGGGGCTATAGACATGGGACCAACTGTTATAAAGAGCTCTTGACTTGAGCTATGTTTTATACCCATAGAGATATAGTCACCAAGTGGTGGCGCTGTCAAATATGGTAAAAATAATCTACACATATTTAAGAATCAGATATTTAAAATCTGATCCCACAGATGGGTTTTCTATCCCCTTAAACCCCCAACAGACTCTCACTTCAGTATTTACAACTTCATATTCTAAGAAAAACTATTTTTAAACAAAAAATACAATTCCCTAGAGCTGCACCATGCAGCTTGATACAAATCAGCACCATACTTGTCGTTCCTCTGGTTTGCAAAGGAGGATTACAGTTAGGCTTGTGAAAAGATGTGTCTGCAGAATGAATCAAATATTTACTGCAGCTGAAAAATAAATTACACTGGATTTAGGTGGTTTATCTGAAAAAAAGATTACAATATTGTAGAAAAGAAAATGTAATTATTTTTATATTAAAATGGGCAAGTACAAAGATTTTTTACAGCCATCACAAATTGCAAGAGTTCCATCACTGTCCAGCATTTCCTACTGGTCACTGAAAGTGGCTGACAAAGGTCAAAGGTTACTTATTGCACTTAATTTCTGCAAGGCCTAGATTGAAAAGTGGCTATTGATATGTCACTCTCGTTCCATTGTCAGATATCACTCCTCGCCAGCAGATGCAACTTATAAAGTGGTATGGCAGTATGCTTGAATGGTATGTCATGCTGCATACCACTTGGGACTGGCAGCTGCCACAACACAATCGGTTTCTGTCAACAATTTAGCTTTTATTAGTAAATGTGAATTTAAGACATTAAAGACTTTTTAAGGACCCATGGCCACCCTGTTATTCAAATAAGCTACACTTTTGCTACCGGTGTGGTTTTACAACAGGTAAAGCTTTAACGATTGAATGTATTTCTGACATGCCACTTTACCGTTTTCTGACAAACTAAATAAAACTAAATTCTCTTTGATGAATTATAATCTGGTCTGTGTAATAAACATGAATGCAGTGGTAAGTAAAAAGCAAAATAGCATAAATAGAATCTGAAAACAGACCAAACGTAAAAACTACTAATGTATTTATTTTGCTGTAACCGTCTACAATGTAGGTGTGCATTAGAGTCACTAACAGTAATACTAATAACATCTACAGATACGCTTTCACCTTTCAAATTACTTTTTAAGGTTTTACAGACTTTCTACCTGTGCCTGCAGTCCACTGGTATCATGGGTAACATGGATTTCAGGGAAGAGTAGAAAGGAATTATTTCAAATCATTCAAGTGACTTCATGCAAATCTTATGCTGTGACATTATCTGTAAATAACTCAAGGTATTCAAGTTGACATAAATTTGTTTCACCACTTCATAGCAAAAGTTTAACAAAAGTGTAGCTTATTTGAATATGTACAATATGTTGGAGTGGAGCTGGTGGTAGGCTGCGTACAAAATGCTGCTGACTGGTGTGGTATCTGCCAGTGGAAGTACTGGAAAGAGTGACACACCAGGCAGGCCAATTGCCACTTTTCGCTCTCCCTGTCACTCATTTATGCCGTGGGAAAAAAAACATTGCATCATCAAGAAGAATGTACATACTGAGGGCCTTTCATAGTTATTCCCTTTTTTTAATATGGTCAAATTTTATATTGTGTTTACTGCTTAATTGAAAAACTGATCAAAGGTTCCAATTAAAAGGAGAAAAATAGCCAAATATGATTAAGGATCTTTTATTTGTCAATTATATAATTCAATATGTAATAAGAAATAGGCCTTTCAATGTGGTCATTCTATATAAACTATTTAATCATGAAAATTACAGAAAATGTGCTATACTGTGATATGTATAGTTATCAGGATTTTAAATGACCTATATCAGGATGTGAGATTTAGGTCATATCGCACAGCCCCAATTCAACTCCATACTGCAAACAAAACATCTTTGTATATATTTACACACACTTGTAAGTTCAACAAAAACGACATTTCATGTTACACCAAGTTCAGACTACTTCATATATTTTAAATGCAACTGACATGGAGAGCATGACTACGTGAAATAAAGTGAAAGCTATAGAACTTTCGGAATGCAGGTCTGTGTGACTGGGCTTATTTCTCAATGTAATGAATCAAGGAAATGCAACATGTAAAACAGAGTGAATTTAATACTTAAATATCATGTTTCAGAGCCTGAAGAAACAACGCAAAAGGTACTGAAAAACAGGTGTTTTCACACCAGATCCACCTTGCTCCTGTGATGGACTGTTTGTATTCCCAAGAATCAGTGTGGTCCCAATAAGTCCAAGATAACCTAGAGCAATTTTCCAAATCACAGGCCAAGGAAGTTTGGGTAATTATTTATAAATTAGACTCTACCTTTATTACTGGCCAGATGGGCAACCTGAGCCAGTTTCCCTCCCCTCCAGGCCCCAGAAAAACAAATAGAAGTAACAGAAATGTGATTCATGGCTGGCTGGCTATATCTTTGTCAAACTGAGAATACTGACTGTCATGTTTCCAAATTTTGCATTTCATTATTGGGAATACTTAGTGATTAAGTGGCCATTCTGTCATATCTGACACTGCAGAGAGACAGAGAGAGAGAGAGAGAGAGAGAGAGAGAGAGAGAGAGAGAGAGAGAGAGAGAGAATTGATCCTGAAGGAAATTCTGCTTATGGTAGCTTCCAGTGTGCACGTTACAGAATACGCAAGACCTATTCTGGACCTAATTCGTTCCCCAAAGTGAAAGGTATAAACCAGAAATAAACAAAAAATGACCTGTGCCAACTTTACATGTTTCCTGAAATGAAATCACAATTAAAATCCAGCATTTCTTGACATTTGACTAAAATTAAACGTGTTGTGATGTTTAAGTAGTTGACGTTGTGGAGTTTTGCATGCTAGCAAGGAATATCCGCTGGCATTTGTTTATCTAACCGTACCAGAGCTAGCGTACCAACTACAGGTAATAGGCAGACCCCACATACAGATTCTGCATGTAAATCTATGGGTCGGCTAATGCTAACTAGCTACCTAAGATGCTAGCTATTCTTCGTAATGTTAGCGGCTGACGCAAAATAAAGGTTAGGATGTAACACATACTCGACAGAAGATGCAATATATGGCTTGTTACGGGTCTGTGTCACCATAGTCACTGGAATAAAACACCCTGATGCGAAAATGTTGCGGGGAATCGTGAGTGTAATTTGGCGCTGTGACATAGGGAAAACAACAACAGATAAAGAGGCGACACACCATCCTCCTACATGCTTGCCGGACGATATTTCCAATATTTATGTGGTTATGAACCAACATGTTAACTGTTATTTTCACACAAATACAAATAATAAAACCAAATCCTCATAACTATGGTAAATTATGTTTGTTTATGGACTTACATTTTCTGTTGTGAATTCGAGCCGATCCAGCCAGCGCGTTTAGGCGAAGGCAATATGGCGGACGTAGATGTCGTGGTGTTGTCTGGGAAATGGAGGCATTAATCCAAAACGCTTCCACAGTAAATTGAGCGCCTGCATCACGGAATGCTGAAGCTTCCGGTTTCATGACGAAACTTTAATTTCCCATAGGCAGACAGAATTCTGAGCGCTGAAAGATGCTGGTTAAGCAAGCTCTTTTTCTTAGTTTCTTGAAAAGTTTACACTAAGGAGATTCAAGATTTTCATTGGACAGCAGGAAATATTAATAGTTTTTAAGTAGGCTCAAGTATGTTGTTATTAGTTTCATTTGGTTAGTCAGTCTTTCCTGGAGAAACGAGTCACCACTGTGTTGTCATTGACAATATGTCATATGTATGTCTTGCAAAGAAAAGGAGCCTTGGCAAGGGTTGAACTGATATTGGGGGTTAAACATGACTGGTGGTGTTCTTGGATGTCCGAGGATAGAATACAGGTAGAACTGACTTTTCAGTATATATACTGATAAGTCATTGTCATTTGAAATGACTTATAAGTCATTTCAAATATCATTTCATGTCTATTTCAAATACACAATATATTGTGTATATAAGGCAGCTTCAGAGCTGTTGTATGGTTTATTTTTTCACTTTAACGGAGCAAGGCTAACGACTCCTGTAGACTTCAAGTCTTAACACGAAATGCTACCCACAGGAACCGAACCAGTGGACGTACAGAGGTAAAAATGGCATTGAACATCTCGTCTTAATTAAGTCTGAAAAAAGGGTATTTTTGCCCAAAATGTTGGAGTATTCCTTAATATGGTTATGGCATGAGATGTGGCTTAGATTGTTACCTTTAGACATCATCAAAGGCCTAATCAAAAGTTTGCCTTGGTCTACAAACTACCAAAACTGAAAAAATTAATTATGTTCCATGGGACAGTGAGGCAGATGGTCCAATTCCTGATATTAGAATTAGAGTAAGTATCTCTCGACTGTGTTGCCAAGTGGAATAACTGAACATTAATTTGTTGGTGACACTAGAGCAGAGATAATTGTATGTTGTGGGGAAAGCTGCTGATTTGGTGTTATAAAAAATATAATAATATAATAAACTGATTTATACATATATACATATACATACACACACACACACACACACACACACATATATATAGTAGCGTATGAACCCAGGAACATAAGAAAATGTGGCAAAATGTGGATTATTTCAGGAACTGTGTGATATTAATCTAACAGTCCACCTGTGTGTGTGTTAGAGCACACATACACAGTGACCTCTCACCTCAAGGCATAAAAGGTGTCAAGAAGAACATTGAACAGAACTAAGAAAGCCAGTCTTTCTCAGCACTCATGGAAGAAGAGTGGACAGTTTTAAAATTAACGACTTTGTTTTTCTTCCAGAGAGACTGGACCAACCTGGAGTTCCCTTATCCTTCACAGATGAACTAATGAATACACACACACATAAACTATGTATACTTGTCTGAACTGATTTGACTCACTTCTACACAATTGAGACGTGTGTATTGAACACATCATGTTATAATTGTGACTTACTTTTAAATTCTACAGGAAAGAAGTTCCAGTTTTATGGGTGAACCACCCTAAAACCTCATTCTTACTCCCCCTACTCTCTCCTTATCTACCAAGGGTCATAAATTTACAGACAAGCTCCACATTCCTTTCCTAAGAGCCTCTCCTCTCTTCCTCTCCTTTATTCTTACTAAATGAATATCTAAATGCCTATTGAAATGTGTAAAACATGTATCCAGACTTGTCTAAGCATGGTTAGCCTTTAGTGTGCTTCAGAATCCTTTAGTCATTCTGAAATGATAGAGAATTGCATAATTTGCTCCATAGCCTGTTATTTGACATGGTACCACATTGCCACCTACAGGCCATTTTCGGTAAGACAATGATGCTATTATTGCATTGATTCCTTCTATAATAACTACCAAGTGTGTTATTTTGCTATGATTTGATTGCTAGGATCATGTAGACCTCAGATGTGCTTCATTGCGACACTATTCTGAACTACAGATTAGAAGATGATGGTTTTATTGATTTTATTGTGCATATCTTTGTTTGATCAACATCATACCATATATGTGTTTTCCCATGGATTTTCTATGTGTCAACATTGATGACAGAAATGAATAAATATCCAATCACAAGTGCACAGCCTTCAAATACTCTCCCTAGATAGGATAGTCATAACATTATTCCCACTTTATTTGAAGGCCGGTTTTTCCGTT
>OMLF01037193.1:6527-21144 GCA_900302615.1 Holocentrus rufus | reverse complement strand
GCGTAATCTCACCCAAACTGACAATGCCGTGCATTAGTTACCTCGGCAGGAGTCAGAGAGCAGGGCTGGGCCTGTCATGTTAATCAGTACTTCTGCGAAAAACATTAAATACTCTCTCTCTCTCTCTCTCTCTCTCTCTCTCTCTCTCTCTCTCTCTCTCTCTCTGTCTCTCTCTCCCTAAAGTCAAAAAGCCTGTTTGTATTAAAGTCAAGAAGTCTGATCTTGAAACATGAGTTATAAGTCGACAATCTTGGACCACACAATACTTACCCCATGCAGCAGCTCCCCATAGATTGTCTGGCATATTTGTGTGTGTGTGTTGGTGCGTGTGTGCACGTTTGTGCGTCTCTGTGTGTGTGTTTGTATTCAGTGTTTCTGTCCATTAGGAACTCGCATGTTCTTACTTTGGCAGAACGGTTGTAATCTCCTCTCAGATGGTTTATGCCACTAAAGGGAACAGATTACACAGGGTTTATTGACTCGTGGCTCACCCCCTTACCCCCACCCTCCCTCCGAGTGTCCTGTGGGTGTGTGTGTGTGTGTGTCTGTGTGTTAGTGCTGGATGCGTGGGTGTCTGTGTGCCAGTGCGGGTGTGCCCGTGCGTTTGTTTGTCAGTGGACAAGGGCCTGATGGGTAATGAATTTTAGGGTCCACTGTCATTGTCAATATTTGTGGAGGAAAACTAACTATATCCAATATACAACAATATTTTCCAGCAAAGATTTTCTCGGGTTGTTTCGTGACAGGTAGAGGTCTCCTTGGGATGTAATATGGATGACAATCAGCAGAGACCACACAAATCAATTTGGTTTCTATTCAAACGACTGCCGCTCAATTCTAAAGCAGTTTGCAAGGCAGTTTTGGTCCAGCTCAATATGTTGTTGTTTTCATTTTTTCCACAATGGGCTGCATGCCTTATTGACTTTTTGGTTATTGTTGTTGCTATTGATTGTAAAGCATTTTGTAGCACATATTTTGATAAATGCTGTTTGCATATTGTTATTCTGCCATGCTAGCAATATAGCATAGAGGCACACAGCTAAAGAGGTGAACAGTTTTCATGTTTTGTTTTAACCATTTCATTAAATCTGCTTATATGACAGGGATGTGAATCTTTGGCTTATTATTATTCATGATTCACTAGTTGGCAATTCAATTTAAGATTTATTTTTTTTGGAAACAGTTCAATCACACTCAAATTTGTAATTTTAACATAACGTAAGGCTATCCCTTTTTCTTCTGAAATCTTAATGAAACAATTATTTATTGTAAAAAAGCATACTTTATAAAAATTTGCATATTTTACAAAAAACAACCCTTGCAATTCACACTATTCTGTGAGAATAACACATTTGATTTTTTGTAAGAATTGTAAATGAAATGATTCAAAGTATTTTTCATATAATATAATATTTCATACTGATTCAGGCTGATGTCAGAACAAATCCCTCTATTTATTTCTTTCAACAGATCAATGCTGTTGAATGAGCAGAAGGCAGAATCAATGCATTGATTCAATGAATGAATCATTACACCTCTACTATGTATTTTGGATGGATGAAAGTGAGTGTATGCGATATGAGCGGGTGTACAAAGGAGCACTTGAATCAGGCACCACCCCAAAAAAAAAAAAAATAGTTAAGTGGGCTATGGAGTCACATTAGAGTCTGTTTTGAGGTCGGCTGACAAGGCCTGACATGAAGCGAGCGCCGCTTTATCAACTGATTGGGCCGGATTAGACACTTATGCAACTTTGATTGATTGATTGATGATTGCCGCTTGTCTGTTCTCCAAATCGTCCATGAAATATTCAGACAAACAATCGTTAAAACACTTGTCAGATCAAGCCTTCAAAGCACATTTCTTCTCCAGGGCCCCACCCCACTTCCATTACACCCTCGTTTGTTCTCTCAGTAATCAAGTAAGCCACACCAGCGATATTAAACTCTGACAGCGTCGTGGAGTCCTCACAGTGTAGGTGAATTCTCATGGCCCTTCTGAAGGCTGGGTAATGGCTGCTTCAAGAGCTTGTTTGGCGGCTGTGATGGTAACAGAGGCCTATCAGATACTCATCCCCGCCAGTCAGAGCCAGACGCGGAGCAGCAATGACTTTTAGAATCTGTGAGTCACACACTCTGGGCCCCCGGTGACTCACGACTGTCACGATGGCTCACAGGAGGCTGACAAGATGGCATCCATCACCACGGCACCACAAATAGAGAAGGACACGGCAGAGGGGATCCACTTTTGTCTCACGGATAACCCAGTACACCCTTTTTTGTGATTTTTCTATCCGTTTGAGTTTATATTTTCTTATTATGTATAAGTGTGGCGTTCTGCTTCTTTGAATTTGATTTTAGAGCATGATAGCGTAGCAGAGGGTGACAGAAAACAGGCGATAGATAACGGATGCTCTGTGTGACAAAGGAAAAAATCGGGATGCAATCTCATTTTTGCGGTTATATGACATTAGCTTAAATGGGGCATCCCAGGGACTTTGCATGCCAGTATGATGGAAACTGACTGACAAATGAGATGGCCTGGAGCAGACCACACTGTAAACATTGTCGTGCTGGAATAGATTAAAATCCCAGATATTTGCCACGTTGTCTTCTGCATGTAGTCTCATTCTTTAACGTGCACGTTCAGCTTTCACGGCTTTTCTTTATGGGAAAACAAACAGTAAGTCGTCTGGTGCTTGTAGTTAATGTTCCCATTCAGTGAAATTGCCCGGCAGCTCGTCTCCAAATTGGAGCTAAGCCTGGTTGCAGCGAGGTGTCTGTGGGTCTCGGGCAGATGCCGAGCAGATGTTCTTGTCCTACTGTGTTGACTCGGACGCCCCCAAAACCAACACTTGCTGATTTTATGGTGAACTCTGGCTAATTAACTCAACGCTCCTTTATAAAAGCTGAAGTGGCTGTGCCTCTTCCTGGGTGTGTGGATGTATCTTTTAGGATTTCCCCTCCTGGTAACAGGCACGGTCAATTACCTTATTAGAATGAACTGTAAATAACCCCAAGCAGAATGTATAAATGGTGATTTTATATGCTTTGTTTTTATTTATTTATTTATTATAATTCGTGGGAGAGTAGCTCTAGTATACAGTAGGTGGGAAATCATCTCAGATTACTTTCCCCGTTTGCTTTAGCCTAGTGTATATCTCTTGCCTACAAAAGATGATCTCTGCTTCGTGGTCTGATGTACCACACATTTGTCTGTATGTACCGTCCAGCATGTGCGTGGAACCAATGTTTGTTGAAGCCAGCGTGCGATGTAAACCCAGTGGTTGTCCTGAGTGGTGAGCTTCTCTCCCCGGGGGGTCAGACCGTGTTCGGACATGACCGTTGGCCTGCCTGCTTTGATACATGTCTATATGCCTAATCTGGTCTGTCCATCTGTCACGGCTGTCTGGCCCACCTAAACAGAGACGTGATCCCACCGCAGATTTTCTGTCTCCGCTTCCCAGGTGGCTTTCAGAAAAGCTTCTGACTCCCACAACAAGTAAACACAGCATACATTTCCGTTCTGTGTCTTTGTTTTTAGCCAGCCAGCGCGCGCCTCTTATATGGACCGCTGGTAAGGGTATCTCAAAGTTAATGCTAGATAAAGTGGGATGTGTCATATAGCTTTTGTCAGCACTTGTCCCCCGGAGTGGGAGGGTGGCCCACGAACCGAACCATGCATGTTCATAGGATGTCATCACTTGTGGCTGAGTGGTCAAGCATTACGAAGCAGTCAGGAAAACCTCCAAGCCATATGCAGACAGTGTCCCTCTGTCCTTTGTCCCCTTGAATTATAATCTGTCTCTCTCTCAGTTCCCCAACTCCCTCCACTTCCTCCACCCTCCACTTTCGCCGCTTTGCCCCATGAACCTTCATCCTGCAGTCACTTGTCTCCCTCACGCTGCTTTTCAGACAATTTGGAAAGTTGGAATTTCTGATTTTCAACTCGGAAAAATGCAAAGTAATGGTAATTTAAGTCGGAATTCTGAATAAGAAACTCAACCCTGAGATTCCTAAGAGGTTCCAAGTAAAGTTTAAGTAATTTTATTCTTTAAATAAGAGTATTTAAGAGTTTTTTTTTAACATAATGCAGTTGATTACAGTTGCTTTTACATTGTAAAGAAACCAGCCAGTTAACTCTTTTCAAATATTTACTATAGCCAGTTAAGTTAAATGTTTTTAGCTTTCATAGCTAATAATTTGGGGGACATAACCAGTGACCCAGCTAAAATGTACAGCATTAATTCTATGAACATCGCGCATTTTGTATAAAACAAATTAATTATATGAGCTGTGTCTCTTCTTCACTTTTTGTAAAATATTGAAAATATGTAAATATTTCCTCCAGCCACAAAAATATTAGCCTCTGGTGAGCGTCCATTTCTCCTGCTCCTCCTAGCTGGCCCAACGCTGAAGCAGATGTCACCATGGTAACAGAGTGACGCAGTTGGGAAATCCTGACTTCTGACCTTGAAATGACTGGAGCACACAAAGCTCTTAATTACGGCCCGTCAGCTGGGAAATTCGGACTTTCTAAGTTGTCTGGAACGCAGAATTAGTGTCTACTTCTTTGTCGTCAAAGGGAGATTTCAGGGCCTCTGAAAGCCTCCTGGGCGAAGGAGAAAGTCTGTGGCAGGATCACGTCTCTGATGTGTGAGTGTGTATGAAATGTGCACCTGGTGTGTGTCCCCTCCAGGAGCCTCGGCGCTCAGGTAGAGAGGTGTCAGGATGGGGATGAGACACACCTGCTGTTGCCCCTGTAGTCCTCTAAGTGGAAGTGATTGTTCTGCAAAGTGCACATTGTCTGAGGATCTGTCATAACAAAATACCTCTGAGGTGACTGGAAGGGGTAGTCTGGCACTGATGGCCGCACCTCCTCAACACACACGGGACGGACTTGTCTTTAAATCTGGCAGCCTAATGCAGCTGACCCTTCTCTACATGATTTCAGTGCTTGAGTCTGATTTCCTGGTAATGTATCATGTGGTGAAGCTAAAGGGTTGATCAATGACCAGCAAAATACAGAAACTACTTGAAACATTTTCCAGTGGCAGCTGTTTACTGTGACACAAATGAAATAATATTTTTCACAATAGGACCAGAGCTAAATAAAGTAGATTATTGCTCTTTCCATTTTGGGATCCAGCAGGACTCAGCCCTTCGTGTATTTGGATTCCTTGACATTATTATTTTGTGGTGTTTTGGTATAATTTGATATTTTCTCATTTGTTTAATGATATTATACAATATAGAGTAAATGGGTGAATATTATAAGTGAAAAGCCCCCCAATATGTAATAGTAATGTTAAGATCAGTCGTGTCCACACCCTCCAATCACAGCATATTGTATCTTCATTTTTTTGGTGAGTTGAAGTTAATTAGATAAACATGAAATGGTCAATGTCATAGGACATTGTCATTTAATTGTAATGCAGCAGGTAGTGGACTGATAATATACCACACTTTTAAGAAAAATAAATTAGAAACATGCTGAATCTTACCTTGGAAACATAAAGGCATCAAACAAATTATGTTGGTATTTTTTATTTCATTTTTTTATTTGTTAAGATTAAACACAAAATATTTTGGTTTGTGTTTACAGGTATGTGTGATGTTAGGCTGTAACTTGTACAGTGCTGGGATGAGGTAATCAGTAAAGCTCTGCTGCTGACCTCTTAAAACCAGGGCAGAGTGGGAGATTCTCTATTTTGGGCCAAATTCTCATGTAATATTCATAAACTTCACCTCCCACTACAGTTAATGCCTAATGTTTCTTGTTATTTCTTTATTTTTGTGCTGTTAAGGTTGAGGCATTGTTTGTTGTTAGCACTCGAGGGGTCACTTTGGGTACACAATGTGAGTGCACTTCAGCCTGTCTGCGAATTTCACCATATTTCTCCAGAGGCAATGAAAAGTGAAAGTGGCTTCTATCTGCACAGACAGCAAGTTTGGGTCTAATTCACCAGCTTGCATGACTCCATATATCTTTCTAAAATCCTGCAACATCACTGCTGATAAATCATTGATGGGATCGCAGCAAGTGAGCAGTCTTACCTCTCCCTGATCCGGCTGGCGTTCTGCATATTTTTTTTTAACGTTCATTACTCTTTACCATGTGCTGCTCCCTTTTCTGGTCTCCCTTTGTTCAAATCATATTTGTTTTTAATTCTGTTTAATATGCACGAGATTGAGAGAAAAGAGAGAGACGATGCATGATACTGAAAAAATGACTAGTGGTCTAATTTTATGCCCTAAAACTATATTTTTCTTGAAGCAAGTAAAAAGAGAGTAAGATCCAACATTTCCAACAGTGCAACATTTTGGTCAGATGGACCTTCATCAGGCAACAAATATAATATTTCTCTCTCCTACACACCTGTCAGCCCAAAGGTTTTTGCCTTAGGTGTGTGAAAGCTCACCTTGCCTCTTGAAGCAAGTAAGAAATATTGGTCAATTGACAGACTTTTATTTCTTTCCAAATCCAAGTGAGCTTGTTTGAAGAATTTTCTAGGATGAAGTGACACTGTCTTGAAGTCAAACTCCATTGGGAATAAATCTAAGTAAGCAAATAAATGTTAAGTTATGTAACAGCTTTCAAAACCAGGGTTACAAAGTGCTTCACAAAGTGCTCCAACAGAAGGAGCAGCAACAACAACAGGAAGTTAACAGACTAAAATGAGACACAAAGATAAAACAAGGCAAATTATAAAATCAGAAAATGTAAGAATAGGAAAGAACAGTACAAGTGAGAAGATTTTATCACATTCACATTTTGAAACTTGAGACTAGACTACATGACCTGCTAAGACATCGGGACAGTGTTGTACACCTCGAAACTGAAACAAAATGTGTATACTCACTAGGAGGTTCAGCCAGTGACTGATTTTTGTGGCCGATCAGCATATTGGTAACAAATCTATGCAGCGTCATGGAAGTAATATATAGTGCTTGAGCCAGATACTCCATCTCAGTCTGAGTTTCTCTTTAAAGAAGCATCCATTAGTGCAGGAGTGGCACGGAGTGAGCAACAGGTCTTAAACCCTCCTTGGCTAAACACAGATAACAGACACAGTGCCTTGTTAATGCCTGTCATTCTTAAAAACCGTGGTATTAAAATCCAGAGAGCCTCATAAGCTGCGGCTGGATGTGTGAATGGAATCCCCTTGCAAAAGCAACCCTGGGATTACAGTGACGGAGGCTGGGCTCCTCCAGGTTTTGTGTACGTGTGTATGCATGTGTACATCATGCATGTGTGTGACTGACTGCTGGTTTCCTGAATGTAAGCGTACATTGAAATGTGTGAGCGTTGCACATGCCCACAGGTCATGGGAGACGAGCCCAGCTTCCCATTTCATCAGGCCCGGGCGCCTCAGGGCACAGCGTCTACCACCGTCCCACGCTCTGAAAGCTTTTCCATGGGAACATCCCGCAGCACCAGTGCCAGAGTTGGCAGTAAATCAGCATGTGTACTTTGAATTAACGTGTCCGGTATGAATCAAAGAGGAGACAAAACAGATCTGCAGGCTGCTCCTCTGAAGTGAGAAGTATTGTGCCGGGACACAGCAGCAATAGGAGGCTGTGTTCCCATGCAAGACAGACTGCACTGCCATTGATCTGCCTTATGTTTGGCTGCTGCCTCACGTCAAAACAGTGTTTAAAGCAAATGGGACAATAAAATACAAAAAACAAAGCAAAAAACAAATGTTCAGATAAAATGAGGCTATTATCAGGCCATATGAGGACAAATACCCTCGAATTTTGGTCAGATAGTTTCAGAATGTCTCAGGTTCAATCCCCATGGCGGCCATCGATCCTCTCTCTGAACCAGACGTTGAACTGTTACTCGCTCACACATTGCAAGTCAATCTGGATAAAAATGTCAGCTAAATGCACGCAGTGTATAGCGTGAGTTTGCTGTCAAAAATGCAGGGCCTCAGCCTCCCCCCTCGCCCCGCACCGGGATCATGTACTAGAAAAAAATAAATCCATGTGCTAATCTGCACTCTCAGGTTACAAATCTGAATTTAGAGATTCACAAACTCTGTACCCTTGAATTACAAATACAGACCATCAGATTTGTAAATTGTTTCCTCAGATTACAAATGAATGAAGTTGGAGGATGAAAAACGCAACATGCACGCTCCGAAGTAAACAAAGAAGAGTAACATTACGTAACATTATCACTGAATAGATCCTTAAATCTATATAAATTGGATTTACAAGTCTGATCCTATATCACTGTCTGACTTTGAATTGCACCATGCATATATAATCCATCGCAAAATAAATAAATAAATAAATAAATGAATAAAAAAATAAAAAATAAGTAATTTAAATTTATACATTGTGAATCTGAGGGTACATTTTAGTACTGTGTGCATACAGATTTGTAAACTGAGAATGCAGATTTGCACATGGATTTTTTTTCTACTGGATTTTCCCCCTACAGTCTGACCCTAGGGGGTTTCCATACGAAACCCTTTGTTTAACTGAGCCATGTCTCCATGGGCACATTTTCAATCCATGCCTTTTACTATTCATAAAACACAAAGGCGACATGATGATGCAGCTTGAGGTCTAAATGCAGATGCAAAGTGCTTAAGCATACATAGCATGAGAATATATGAAGAAGTGATCAGCCACCTGAAGGGACAGGTAGTCAGCACTATTGTATTGCAGTGATGTCACTTAAGCACTTAAGTACAAGCATTAGAGCAAGTCTCCACAATATGCAGCCACTACAAGTCTCAGGAGGCCACTGCTTTGTTTTTGTCAGGCAGTCACATGCTGAATAGAGTAAACAAGACCCAAATACACAGCAGTCATTCAGGTTTTTACCCCAGTTTCATCCCAGTTGCTTCAAAGTTAGAACAAAAGAACATTTTCTTCCATAATGTACAACAATGTCACATATATTTTCTGTCTTCTGGCTGCAACACTTCACTGATGCTGCATCACGCTTATAGAGAATGAAATATTCATTGTTCTATGGCTGCAGCATGACATCAAATAGAAAATATCTGGATGTCTTGTGCATTATTTTACACACATTTCCATGTAATTCCGCAGGACATATCTGGTGTCTTTGGGATCTCTATTAGAATTTAAAATAATGTTATGTGGGTTTGAACAAAGCTCCGCAGCTCAGCATGCATTTGTAATGATGAACCCACTGATGAGACCGGGAGGGTTGAAGAGGCTAAATTAAGAGCTTTGCATGGCTTGCCAAAGGAAAGTACCTAATATACTGTATTATGTACCTTTAGCTAGAAGAATGCCTCTGAATGGATTCTAGTCTTTTTCATGACCGGAGCTGCTGACTGGCTGTCAATAGCCTCATTGTATATTTGCCCCTGAAGACTGTTGTGTGTTGAGCCAAGTCTTTAACTGCATGTCCCAGTGTGTTTACAACAGTCCAAGCCAGGGAACGGACTGACGATATTGTTGCTATTGTCTAACTTTTCAAATACAGCATGAATGTTTGGAAGGATTAAATGCGCTGTCGAGCCGAGCTGTTATGAATTATGTTTATACCTGCGCTCGACTTGTAAGTGAATTTTTGTTTGTCTCTCCAGCCCCGGCCTGTTTCTAAAGCCCACGTAGGAGGCAAAGCAGCTTCATCCTGGCTTAATAATAGAAGACAAGTGGATGCTCCATACCTAGTCTCAATCCGCAGGCAACACGCTGACATTCAACCCAATTACTCACACTTGCCTTGAATGGCACTACACCCAACAGGGGCGGGTGTCCTTTAAAAAAAGTAAAGAAAAGCGAGAGGAAGGCTACGTCCCTTTCGTCCTCCGGGCGTCTTTATGTTTTCCCCCGTCCCTCGTTCAGAGATGCAAGCGTGCGTGCCTGCCAGCGCCATGTGCTGTATGCATTGCTCTTTGGAGAAGGTGTGGTCCTCGTGGGTTGTGTGGTATTTAATGGATGTGGTTATGTGAACAGAAACAAGGTCCAAGACATACCCGGAAGTCTCAGGCACTTTTATATTATCAGGAAAAACTGCCATTACTGTGGTTATGTCGGTTAGTGTATACTGTACAGTCAGTTAGCCCCTATACAGCATCAAAAATAAACATAAAAGGCTAGATTTTATATGATCTTTGTGTATGTATCAGTGCTGATGTCGTCCTTGTCTCTCTGCCTGTCTTTCTGCTGCAGGGTGACCCCGGCAGACGGAGATGCGACCTCCTCAGGTGCTCCCGGGGACCCGGACGGGCCTATAGGTGCTACCGGTGGCGCTGGTGCTATGGCGATGGCTGCCACCTCCACCCTGTCGTTGCCCATGAGCCAGGGCAAACCCTCTCTGCGCCGCATCAAAGGCCGCATTCACCGCAGCAAGAGCCTGGACAGCATCGACCTGCTGGACTCCAATGTAAGACTCACTCACAAAGACCTGCATCGTCAGTTGAACTCAGAGTTCAGTTAAATGTATGAAAGAGAAGAAATGGATGGGAAATATAATGATAGCACTCTGACTGTTGATGTTTTCCTCCAGTTAAATTTAGGTGTGCAGTCTCATAGTTTTAATGTGGCAAGGAAGTCACAATTAGCAAAAGTTGAGTTTTCAGCTTTACTTATAAATAAATAAAAACAATTATGAAGTGCGCTGTTGTCTTAGGGGGTGCCAGAAGGGAAAACAATTTCACGTTCCCAGCTCACAGCATTGTTTGGCTTCCTGAGGCAATTAGTAGTTTACAGTGCAGTGTGAAAGAGGAGCTATGATCTCAGTTGCTGTGCTGCATATGTGAGACAGTTGAACGGGGGAACTTGCCTTGTTTTTTTTTTTACAGGGTGAGGAGTTTTATAAAAGTTCATACACGAGGAAGAAGCACACACATGCACACAAAACGATGACCTTTGGTTATGCAATGTTTCCTTGATTTTCAGATGAGCCCAGTTCAACACGTTCCATATGTCTCTCTCTCTATGAGTGGTTTATTCTCATGAAAAGTATTAATCTGATAAATGATAAGCTGCTTGAACATAAAAACCCTGACTAACTCTGGGATTGTCCATTGAGCTGAGAACTGCCTTTGGCCCACTCTCTCCACCAGACAACTCATGCGTACTTGTGTGTGTGCGTGCGTGTGTGTGTATGTGTGTGTGTGTGCGTGTGTGTTTATGAGTGATGAGGGCAGTTTGGCTTTTGGGAGAGCAACCAGAGGTTTATGATGTAAAAGCATGCCAACTTGCTACTAATGCATGGTAAGGCTGTTTTTTGTGGCATGGGACCACAGAGGACACACAGATACAGATAAATCTCCCTCCTGCACCGCACTCTCTCTCCCTCTCTCTCCCTCTCTCTCTCTCTCTCTCTCTCTCTCCCCTTTGACCTTCTTTATCTCTTGACCCTCTGTACAAGTCTCCTCTGATAAATGTTCACAGCATGATGTCTCTTCTGCCCTCATCCTTCCTCCCCATGGTGACAGTCTGCAGTGTGTGTGTGTGTGTGTGTCTGTGTGTGAGTGCATGCTTGTAGGGTGTTCAGTATTTTCTCTGGCCTTAATTGGGAGCTGCGTGGTGTGTCTTGTGCAGACGGTCGTTATTCTTCCCCTGCAGACTGTCGTCTGAGCAGGGGAGCGATTCGTTACGATAACTTTTAGAAAAGGCAGCATTTGCAGTTCACACGAGTTAATCCATTATTGATGAGAGGGAGAGGAGAAGGTGGACGGGACGAGGCGCGGGGTGGGGTGACAGCCAGGGACATGCTCAGAGATGACACAGCACTGCCTGGACAACCTGAGTGTTGAGGCACGCGCACACACACACATGCACACACACTCATGCACACGCACACACGCACGCCCAGTCAACCCGAGTTTGTCAGTTTGATTGACTGCTGGCATGAAGTTTCCTGTCAGTTTCTAATTTTGAGACAGAGGCGAAAATATCACATAGATTTTCAAAACAACCTTGAGCGTTCCAGTACATAATATTTTGCAGTGAGCTGTCCGGCCTGAATCAGTATTTTTTATTTATTTTTTTCCTCACAGACATGATTGAAACTGGAGCGGAGGTGCGTGGTACAGTGGCGGTAGAGAAGCCTGGCAAAGGGAAGTTGGATGTGACTTTGCTGTGGTGTCATCTACACAGAAAGCAACTTTTAGCACTAATGGCACAGTTTCAGGTCAAGTGAATAATGCCATGCCCAAAATATAACAGCCTTCTTTCTGGGGCTTTTGAGAGCCACACAAACACAGCTGGGTACCACTTGAAAACCAGTGCCAGTCTCAGATTTGATACTGGGACCAAATCAGTACAAACAATACAAGACTAAAAGCATATTACTCATATGCAATAGCCTAAATCTTTTTCCAGTATGTAAAGAAATAACATTTGAAATTTTGGGTGTTAACTTGTATTTCCTTTTCAAACCAAGAACATATTTTAACCATTAAAACTATTTAAATAGCCTATATTTCAACAATGCCCAACAATACTATATTCAGATCTATTCCAAGAATAGCATCCGACTGCCAGTAAATTTTTTATGTATTTATGTAAAATGCAGCTAAACATTGTTTAACATTGTTTCACTTGCAGCCAAACATGGCACAGCTCTCTTGCCTCAAGTTAACATCGTGCCGATTAAGTGCTTCATTAGGTTGGAGGTGTTGCCGGCAGTGATTTTCTTCGTGCAAATCTCGCACTGTGCAGTGACATCATCAGGTTCAGTCAGACGTAGCCAGATCTTAGACTGTTTTTGCAATATTGTATTTGATCTTGTACGATTGTATGTTTAAACACAGTTCCTTCGTGCCGTCCTGGTCTGGTGCCCAAAAAGGCAGCTGGATCTCCTACCATCTCCCTCTAATCTTCCAGTTCTTGTTCCCCTCTTGGGTCTGAGGTGATAGACAGTTTGACGGAGGGGAACGGTGTTTTTGTCGGTTCAGACTCGCAGCGCAGACGAGTCTCTCCACCGGCTTCCTCGGCTGTGATCTGCACCAGCACAAGTCTTACTCTCCCTCGTCTGTCAGCAAACACTGAATATGGATCATACACTGATGTGAATACTGCAGCAAATGTGATACACGTCACGGTAGACTTAACCGGAGTTGGACATGGAGTGGAAGTCATGGCGATGCTCTATGATTTTATCTATGGAGACCGTCCATCAATAAGGATTGTCCTCAAAGACAGCCTCAAGAGAAGAAACTCGCCAGTGAATTCCTTCAGAAGTGGATCTCCCTTCCTCCTGCTGTCAGTTCAGCCTTCCTCTCGGCTCCCTGCAGAGCACAGAACGGCAGCAGTACTTAAAGTGCACAGCTTATTTCCATGCTGCCTGATTATTGGTGTGTTGCTGAACCCACAAGCATGTACAGCATGTTGTATCCTGCATAATCAATGCACGATATTCACCTGAAGCCAAAGTATGGGACTCTCAACCATTCCCTGTCCATTTTCCCTTCTCCTTTTCCACCATCAAAAAAAGCCCTAGTATCCATTTCACCTCACTGACCTCTCAGTCGGTGCATTAGTATCAGATGCTCTGAGCGTTTTACCCAGATACATTAGCTTTCCTTCTCTCTCTGCCTGGTGCGGACCATCCCAACATGTCCATGAGTGTAAGTCTGGAGCATGAATAATAGATGGAAGAAATCTACTGATCTGCTTCATAATGCAGCGTTTTGTTGTTCCCATCGCAGCTATTTTTGTATGATAGAAAAAAAAAAAAGGAAGAAAAAAAAACATCTCCACTGTGAAGGCTAAAGAGAGGGGAATCTGAAGAGTCGGTGGTTGAACTGAGAGAACTCACCTGGGATTGTTGCTATTAATTATTCAGCGCAGACCGATGGCTCCTCTATTTGTCTTCTAATGCAAAGCAGCTGCCAATGTGTGCTTCACTCTGGAGCAAAGGGATCAATTCCTCAGAACAGTGTCGGGTTGATGTGTGTGTGTGTATGTGTGTATGTGTGTGTGAGAGAGCGAGAGATGTGAACCCTTGTTAATATGCAGTCCTTGAGCTGTACAGTGGTCTCCCTCCACTACGATCCATCCATAACATCCTCAGCTCACTGCTTGTCCAAATGACGCAACAAGAAGAAAATACACGAGAACGGCTCAAAAATAGTAAATCGTTGCTGTCAGGTGAAAACTAAAATGTCAGCTTTTTAGGAACCAAAAATAGCAGCCTTTTTTTTTTTTTTTAGAAATGACCGCCATGTATTTTGGAGTCACTCTAACAGCTTTTCTCCTAAACCCAGGAGTTGTACATTTTCCTTCCTTTCTACAGAGGACAGTTTAATCCCTCCACTTCCAAAAAAATTGAGTTACAAGGTTTTTTGCATGACAACAGTGATATGCTTCTAATATTTGAACAACTAGAGCCCCTTTTCACTCTGTAATTAAACTTCTGTCATTTCTACAGATGAACGTCGACTAAACTGTGAAACTTGCTGCTGTTGTGAGGCTCCCTATTCATTTCAATGACAGTAAGCGTGTACATTTTGGGAGGATGGTGCCAAAAGTAAAGCAAATGCAAATTTAAGGCGTCTGGGGCAAACATTAGTGTAAAATTGAATGTCACTCGTGTCAGTTTGACTGATGTCTGTTCGTAAAACTACTGGACTGGAAACTGCTGAAACACTGGCTGAAAAGAGAGAGGGGGG
>OMLF01037192.1:0-16601 GCA_900302615.1 Holocentrus rufus | reverse complement strand
AAAAGCTGCTCTCAGCCATCATGATGTATTTTACTGTAAACCACCAATGAAGATACTTCATTGAAGGTTGATACAGTATGTTGGTTTCATCAGCGTGACAAGATTTTTAATAGAACTTCCTGTAGCCCGTAGGCCTTTTGTTTGGACTGCACTGAAAACATTTTGTTTAATAGGGAAGCACAAAGTCCTTTTACATGGCACAGTTATCAAGTCAGTAAAAATAGAAAAATATACTTAAAGGTTCATGTAGTGCTTCAGATGGTGATAGTTTTAAAAACGCAATTTACTTTAATAACACCATCCCTTCTTTAGGACAACCTAAGTAAACACATCTCATATAAATTTCACCATACTGTCTGACAAATTATTCTGTACGACTGTGACAAATCCCTTTGTGGAATTATAGGCGTCAGAAAGTTATGTTATATAAACCATAAATCCTACATAGAACGTTGATAAACCGGATTTTGCCCAATTTAACATCAGGCGCATCTATTATTATTCTTACATATGCCTAAATATCAATATTTGCTAAGTAGGCCTATTTGGAAAGTTAAACACTTGCGTCAACTCTAGACATGAAAAAATAATAAATTTGTCAGTGTGCGTGATCAATCAAACTGTTTTCAATGATTTCTTTTTGTGCTTAGTTTCGCGTCATTAACGAAATCAGGAGACTGTAGGGACTCAAAAATATTTTCGTGCCACAGCGTTTAATTTTGTCTGGGACGGTTTTCTTTAAAGTGCGAATCTGTAGCAGGATATTGGCCTAAATGTCAGAAAATGGCCCCTGGTGAAATGATGCCAGGAACCATAGAAGCAAGGACGCAGCTTTTCTTGGGACCGTTATGTGCCATTTAACGTGTCGACAGAAGATGGTGGGAAACCTGGAAAACTGTTGGGGTAATATACATTTTTATTTACATACATATTAGAGCTATGTTGCAAATGATAAAAGGAAAATGTATAGCTTCTTTTTTCGTATCAGTGGCTACAATATCAGTCTAACGTTGGCCTGCATGACTTATAACCAGGCATGCAGGGTGTAAACTCAGTTTCTCCGCATTTTATTTGTGTAATAGCATTTGGGCTCTACTCACCTTTTTAGACTGAAGCATGTATTTATCATATGAAGTTCAGAGTAGCTATCCACCAAAATAAATATCAGACTGATGTAAGCTATATGAGGACATGGTGTATTAAGTGAGAGTGAATAAATTATTAGTCTTCTGTAAATATAATTGATTGGGCTGATCACCGGCTGAAGGACAAATGTTATATCCCTTTTAATTTACCTGCACATCGTTGCCTATAACCAACAAGATTCTAATCAAAATTGTTAAATGAGATAAATCAGTGCCCAATAACTTCACCGTGTGGCAACAAAAGTATCTCTCTTTCAGACTGTTGTGCTGTGAAACTATTTGAAAAACGCATTGTGGCTTTGAAACAGCCTAATGCCCTACTTTAAAAACCAAAGGCAAACAGGAGTCATCGTCAAGTTTATTATTCAAGACAGGGAATCACCAAATGAAAACCAAAGACATTAAATAACACATCATCAAAGTTTGTCGCGGTGTGTAATATATAACGTATAATACAATATAGAAAATGCATATAAAAATATATAAAATAACATAATTTAGTCATGAAAGTTTGATCCCTTATTTTTTCTCTTCGGCCAGTTAGCTGCAAAACAACCAACAAACCACTGTGCAAACATAAAACAGAGTAAAATATCACACAGGCACCTACTGTTTCTCCGCAGATGATAAACTCGCCATCCTTGATTTATGGAAACTGATTTTGGTCTAAATTTCAAAATTCACAATGCACAATAAATTCTTGAACCGTTTCAGATGTGCCCACTTACGCAGCAGTGATGACAAATTAAATTAGATGGGAAATAACCCGTGTCCAAAGATTAATATTAGGCCTTACAAGGAGAGATCACGCACTGAAAGGATAGTAAAGGCCAGGGTCTTCTTATACTTTGATCATTAATGGCCTATAAACAACCGCAGTATGTTTGCATTAGGCGTTAAACGCATGCTTTGTCATGACTGTCCACACTGAACTTCAGGCAGGCTATTTGTAGCTTAGTCCTCTTCTCAGACCTCCTGAGCCTTTTCCTCTTGCCCAGCTTGAGTCCTCCAAGCACTGAGACTGAAAGTGGAATTCGCTGGTTCCGTGCAAGCACACGTGGCAGTGAAAACACCGAGGATATAGCGGGCCTGTTTAAAAGACAGGCTTATCAATTTTTAAACATGTGCCAGTAAGAAACAGGAAGCAGTTAAACGGCATTTTGGGCGGTCTACCCGGCCGAAAAAAAGGCTGTATACTCTGGTTTCAGTGACCTTTGAAAATGATCCAAGGTGCGTGTTGGCCCAAACAACCACACAGCCAACTGTGAAGTAGATAACCAAGGCTGTCTGACTGCTATTGTCTTTTTGTTCCTGGGTGCTAAATTGGACTGATGCCTGCCAATAGTGCAGCATGACACACATCGCCCCGTCAGTTGTGGAACAGATCAGTCTATATTTAACCAGTGCTATATTAAATTCACAGAGAGACCCGAATTCACACCCAGAGCTGCGGGAACGACTCAATGACAAAATCAATTGATAAAGACTCTGACCATTCAAAACCTCACTAGTCGGATTTAACTGAAGGGCAGTGTTGCATATTTAATTCTGCTGCGTGCGATATCTCTATAGGCTACAACTGAGCTTGCGGATTGCAGTATTAAATAAAACTGATCCAGTTTTATATTTCACCGTTTAGGCCTATATGCATATTTTTCCCTTTGTGGGGAAAATGTTTTATCTTTCTGCACGGTCTAAATTTTTATTTTCCGTCTCTGTTTGAGGTTACAGACATATTAGTCTCCCCAGAGGTTAAGGTTAGGGTTAAGGTGAGGGTTGGTTTTCTAACGAACTTTAAGGTAGAATTAGGTCGAGTTCTGGTGTTTCAGCTTGGTAAGAAAGAAATGACCGAAAGTGTGCTGTGGTTTTCTTTTGTTTGTCTTTGCCTACTATATTTTCCCAATGCATGATTGAGCGGTGATAGCCTGCAGCCACTTAAAAGCAGCCCTACCAGTCTATCCTGAAAATTAAACTGCCTGAAGCTACTTGGCTTTCAATAAAGGGCCTATGCAAAAATTCATCTTGGTATTTTTCCTCTCCAATGTAGCAGGTCTACTTTATAAACCCGTTGACTCATATAGCCTACACATTGGTTGAGGCGTATCTGTCATTTTGTGCCAGTGGTCACATGGCTTTGGCCCTCAGGAATGGATAGAGATGGATCCCCACGTCAGCTTGTACGTCTAAGGATTTCTGCTCCGCCAGTCCGCCTCAAAGTGACTGGAGCGCAGCGCAGCAGAGGAACTATGCGAGGATTATTATAGGACAGCGGCAATAGCAGAATATGGATTTTGATGAGCGGATGTCTGGGTCCAATATGTATTTGCCGAGCTGCACTTACTACGTCTCCGGGACAGACTTCTCCACTCTCCCTCATTATTTAACCCAGAGTCAGTCCTCTTGTCCCATGACATATTCTTACCAATCCTCAACTCTGCCACAGGTTCCGTCGGTAAGAGATGTAGCTTTCAGAGACTATAGCATTGATACCTCCAGTAAATGGCACCACAGGGGGAGCCTATCGCATTGCTATACCGAGGACATCGTGCACAGGGACGGCTGGACAAGCCCGACCACACTGGGGGGAGAGATATTCGTGAAAAACAACTCCAGCGTTAGCCACTCCGGCTCCAATCCGACCTCCAGCTTCTATGGCAGCGTGGGCAGAAACGGTGTGCTGCCCCAAGCCTTTGATCAGTTTTTCGACACTGCTTACGGGAATGCAGAAAACACACCGACAGCACACGCAGACTCGGACAGACTTGCCACCAAAATAAGCCCAGCTCCGGCTCCCAGCTCAGACACGGCGGAGAGCTGCAGCCCCAAGTCCTCCTCCGGCAACAATGAGGAAAAACACACCAAAAACAGCAGTAAGTAGCTTTTCACAGACCCATGCTTAATGCAAGAAGGAGAAAAATCCAACGCGTTGCTGTTAAAGCTTTTTATATGGTGTTTTATAAGCAAGTAAGGTTTATGGAGGGCCTGCAGATTTACCCTATAACAAAACTATGTTATAAACGACAAGATCACGTGCTTGGGATTGAAATTGGCCGTGAAGACTTTGCCATTTAGCTCATCGTCTGAGCTTTCAAACAGCTCTGGATTTACATAATATGCAACATGATATGTTGTTGCGTTGATGTGTTGAAATAGCCCGACTTCATTTAAATGATGAATTATGTAGGACTAATAACTAGACTACTATGAGATTAGCCAACTTTTTAAATATAGTCTGTCTCTCCCGATAAATTATTTCCATGAAAGATGTGTGTGGAGAGCTTTCTTCCCTCATACACTTAAGTAACGTCTGGTAACGCACAATATAATCAAAAGCGGACAAAAAGCATTGCAGTTACGTGTTACTGACTGTTGATTTTAGGCCCACTCTCTCACTCTTTAAACGTGTGCTGGCCATTGTTTGGCCAATTTGAAGGCATCACAAGTGCCGACATGCAATCCTATACCCTACATGCTCTCACTATCAAGTCCAGTTTTTGTTTACAAATGCTTGGTACTGTAGGCCTCCAGTGGTGGAGGAAGGAAACACTTGAACTCTCAGGCAACACGCATCTCCAAAATAAGAAGCACTGATTCCATGTTGTTGCAACATCTGATGAGACAGAACAATACTTTAGTAATTTTACACGTGATCTGATCTTTGTCTTTGTTGTGTTTCAGGTGGCCAAAGGACACGCAAGAAAAGATGCCCGTATTCAAAATACCAAATAAGAGAACTGGAAAGGGAATTCTTTTTCAGTGTGTACATCAACAAAGAAAAACGTCTACAACTCTCAAGGATGCTCAACCTCACAGACCGCCAGGTCAAGATCTGGTTTCAAAACAGAAGGATGAAGGAGAAGAAACTGAACAGAGACCGTTTACAGTACTACACCACAAACCCCCTGCTATAAAAACTGAACAAAGACTGTCACTGGCATGCAGCCTTCTCCTCATGCAGGACAGGCTTCATATCATATCTGAGGCGAGATGAAGATGACAAGTTTTGTAATTTTTCAGATTTCAGACTTTATAAAATATTATATACTATTTATAGACTATTTTGTCATTAAACGCCTTTGGTCATTATTATTATTATTATTATTATTATTATTATTATTATTATTATTATTATTATTAACATGTTACTTGCCCTACCAATTAATAATGGAATCAATCAAAATTGATCCAAATTTTAAGGCTGATATTGCGTGTATTGTCGGCCTACTGGGACGCGGAAAACACGTTTATTCATTCTATTTGATATTGGCTATGGTTTGTTTGTGGTTTGTTTCTAATAAGACTACCATGCACCTGCATTTTCAAAATATTTCCCCAGGATACAGTCCATTTTTCTCAAAAAAATGAAAATTGATGCTCCAAATTTGTGCACGCTCAAGCAACTTATGTGGCCAAAATCATGATAGTTAATCTATTATCTGTTCGTGTTTTCCCTTTTCTCTCTTAGTCTTTAACTTTATTGTATAAATACAGCTCCGATGTCTGAAAAATGTCTGGTGTGTTTTGGAATTACTGACAGACCTCTGATGACGTTATTGGCGGGTTGTATCGAGTGAACAACAGCCCTGAAATTGGTCTATGTTGCCTAAGTTAGAATGAGTTGAATTATAATATGATACCAGGCCACACATGAGCACAAACAATTTATTGGCCTCTTGACCGTAAAACTGGATTAATTTTGTAACTTTAACCAGCCGACAATCACTTGATATAAGGACAAAAGCCCCGATGAAACACAATCTTATATTTTGTTTTATACGCCAGCACGTGGATCGTATCAAATGTATGATGGGTAGACCTGTTGCTTTTTATCCTAATGGCTGGAAATCAGATCTGCTGCAGTTATTTTCTGATATCCATTTCAAAGGTTATATTCATTTCTGGGCCAATGTGAAAAGGTTGATTTCTGAACTTACGTGCGTGTTAAGCTGACTGGAATAATCTTGATTCTTATTTGAATAGATTAAACTATTCTATAGATTTATTCTAGCAAAACCTTTTATTTGAAATAACTTGGCCCAGCCTAACATGCTCCTAATCAAACTGGTATAGGCCTACTCGAATGTGTCAGTGCCTATTAATGTTGTGCATTGAAAGGCAGCTTGCGTTGATTAATTTCAGGAAGTGACGTAAATAAATAAAACGATGGGTAAACTAGGCCTATATTCTCCATTCTAATTATTAATTAGAATGGAGATTATTCTAACTATTATAATTATTAGGCAAAATACAATCTATAATATAATCACAAAGCATTTTATATCTTCATTCATACATTCTCTAATCTTTCTCAGAGTTGCAGGGGGCTTATATCTTATATCTTCAGAGACATATTCAATTTTGCCTTTCCCCCTATCTTTATATAACCTACATAAATTCTGATACTTCTTACTATTATGTATACTATGGATTTAGCTCATAAAAATTTATGTCGACCTAAAAAAGATGGGAGCAAACTCTTTCCCGCAAATAAAAAAGTGGGTAAAAACTGGGTTTAGATGGGTTTAGCCTCCACTAAATCCCTGATTGTAAATGGCCTGCCATAAGCTAATAAGGGCCCTGATGCCCTCCTTATACCGTGCATCCTGTGAGGCTCCCAGGAATTCCGCTTTGATTGCTGCACATCCTCCCAGTTGCTCCAGTAACTTGGCCATAAAACGCGTATTCGTCTGGAGCATTTGGAGTGTAGTGCAATAAAGCGTCTGAGACCAAGGTTATTAACTGTGACTAAGGGGCTGAAAAACAACGGCTGTGAGCATTGAAAGCTTGTGTTCACGGACCTTTCCGCCGTCATTTGTTTCAGCGTCTTACCGTGATAGGAATATTCTGCTTTTGCCATAGTCGCCTGGTCTGTCCAGTATGTTTTCCCCCCACTGGGCGGCGCTCCACAGATCAATGTCATTGCCGTGAATTGAAATTTACAGAAGTTTCACTCACCGCCTCAGCTGCATCAAAATATGTGACCACCTCAGGATGTGACTGTTAAGGTAGGTTCAGAAATATAGTGTGCATTTTATGAACAGTGGCTTACCTAATTTGATTTATATATTTTTTATCCTTGATAAATAGACTCCTGACTTGAACATATGTCTCATTCTCTGTGGAAGGGTTATGATGACAGCATTGCTGGAAAAAGTGCAATAAGTCAAAATGATAGCCTACATTTTATTTTTTATTTATTCCAAAAAGTAAAATACGGTTCGTAGATTGTGTGGTTTTGGGAAAAGGGGGCCTAAAGCATTGAAAACTGGACAATTCCCCGTTAACATTACACTTTTTTCTCTACTTTGATCTATACCAAACCTTTTGTGCCTCAACAACCCCTGATATTTATGCCTAATGTGTGTATAGAGCCTCATATGACAAAAGTGTATTGTAAGGCCTCTTCTGTAATCATAGATTTTGATTTGTGATATGTGGACGTGGTGAATGAGCAGAAACTGGCAGTACGATCATTTATAGCGGGGATAGAGCTTGCTGCACTCAAATATTGTATGTGTGTGTGTGTGTGTGTGTGTGTGTGTGTGTGTGTGTGTGTGTGTGTGTGTGTGTATCAGAGAGAGAGAGAGAGAGAGAGAGAGAGAGAGAGAGAGAGAGAGAGAGAGAGAGGTCTTCCGTAAAAAATCATAGAAAATGTTCATTTATTGAACCCTCTGGATTCATGAAAGTGCTTTAGTAAGAATGAAAGGGAGAGAAAAACGTTTTTTCTTTTTCCTTTACTTTTTTTTCCCATCTCAACAGAAAAATGGGTGCATATTCTACAAATTTTATTGAAATAATAATATGAGTAGTATGAGGAAAGCTTACCCGCAGCGCAGAGTTTTACTACACTGAAAGATCACAGCTCAGGCTAAGCTGCAGGTTTGACGCGCTATTAAATGTTTACGCACAAACTCCAGCCTCCGCTGATGTATCATATCTGGTAGGCCTCACATTATGCTTGTTGACTTGGTGGGTTTGGCAAAAATGGAGATAAGGCCAGGGGATATATTGGCGGATAAACCAACCAAAACTACTTTAATTCACATTTTTTGGCTAACATAAATGGACGTGACATAAATTCAAAGTAGACATCACGTGCGCACTAATACAATAGAAGATAAATGAAGATAGGGCTCTGTAAGGCAACGTTGATCTTTAATGAAAGTGTTTATTTGTAGTGATGAATTGTATTTATTGGTTGCGTGCCCTATGATGTAAACCGAGTGGAGATTATGGGTTACCCACCCTTTTATTTCTGGACACGTCACCAGATGAGTTAGACCTATGGCAAATATTACAAAATTAGACAAAGGTCACATTATTATGCTGTTTATTTTTTTCAGTGGCCATTACGTGTCTTATGAACTGTAATTAGGCCCTTAATAAGCATTTAGAGGTGCAAGAGGTGTGTGGGCCTTCTACACGTTTCAATGGGATTTAGAGCGTAAATAGGCTCTGGGAGATCTCTGTGCAATGATTCAGCCACCAAAACAACAGTGAGATGGTCCATTTTTTTCTGGCATTAATCAGCTGACTCGTGTACGTTACCTAGTTTTTGATGTCATTTTTCGTGCTCCCTCATTAAGATGCGTGAATCTATTTTGTGGCAGGATTTTCAAATGCTACACAAAGAAGAGAGAACGTGTGTTGTTAATAATGGTAAATACCTTCCACTAAGATCATGGGATAAAAAAATAATAATAATAATTCTCAAACAATTTGGGCATACGGTTGAATGTATTGGTGGACGGATAGATAGATAGATAGATAGATAGATAGATAGATAGATAGATAGATAGATAGATAGATAGATAGATGTGATAGTCCGTCAATCATATGCTATTATTGTTATGGTTTATACTTAAGGTAAGTTATTGAAATTAAGGGATGCTTACTCTTAAGTGTGTAGTCTATGAACTCTTAACTTCCTTGATGCGAAAACAAAGCGTGAAATTTTGTAACAGAAAGGAGCTCTTCAAACTAAACATGGAAGCATCTCTCTTTTATTCAGAAGATCAACATAAAATTCCGCCTTCGTCATTTTACAATGATCACAAAATTCTATTTCAGCCAATATTATCACTAAGGAAGGTAAAACTCTGCAAGGGCATTATTCATGAAGTGAGGCGCTAACTTTTTCAGTGGGCCACCCCTGCAGATACTCATCATGTATTTGCAGTAAAATGTGTGTTTGCGCAATCAGGGACTTGGCAATCCACAATATTCGCACCAGCAACAGATAAAAGCTGTTAAAAGAAATGTTATTGTGATGGTCTTTAAACCGACCAAAACGTTAGATGATGTTCTTGTGGAATGCGAGCTGGAACACTGCGCGCAAAGGCTATTACAGAAATCATTAGTGTTGTCAAAATTAGTATTATTAGGTTCAATAGAGCCACACAGAACAGCGGTTATGAGGTTTGGAGTCCTACAACTAAAGGCTCATGCAGGGACCTTTTGGATCTTTGATGCACTCCGAGCTTCTTATAGGCCTTGGTTTTAACAGTGTTGTAAAATTGGCTATAAAGCTATGCATTGTACATAAAAACTGCTAGAAACAGCTTTCTGCAACTTAGGCCCGTTCTTTTATTTGCATATTGGTTAGGTTTATATGGTGTGGCTCCATATTCAAGATTCAAAGTGGGTTTGTATTTTAGATAAAATGAAAACCTTGGATGCACTACTTTCCCCCCATAGTTTTGTCTTTACTTTATAGCCTAAAACAAAATATATGACACAGTGGAACTGCCTGCTCGGACTGGGAGGAGTCTGTCGTAGTCTGGTGTTTTAATTGGCTGTAGGCTGAAGTGAGAAGCGTGAGTATCAGTAATTATATTCAGCAATGTTTTGCACAAGAAATGTCAGCCAGAAAGGGCTATCTTCATCCTCCGTCAAATTACACTACAACGATGACATGCCCCAACAACCAAGCTGGAAATTCGTTTTTCGTCGACTCCTTAATCAACGTGAGAACCGAGAGTGGTGTCCCATATTACCAAAGTAACGGGGTGTATTTGCCACCGGCGTCGGAGTATTCTTATGGACTCTCCGGTGGCTCTTGTTTCCCGGGTATCGGTAAGCGCAACGAGCCAAGTTCCCAAAGTGTGATCCCTTCCTCTGCTCCATATGTTCAAGGGATGGAACCGTGGCTGGAGTCGTCGAGGTCTTGCCGTGTCGATCAGCCCAGCAGCCAGCATATGGCTCAGTGTTCATTCTCTCCGACTGTAAAGGAGGAGAGCGCATATTGCCTTTATGAGTCCGAGAAATGTCCTAAAGGAGCAACAGTAGATGACATATCCTACTCGCCTGGATCATGCCCCGTTACTGGCAGCACCGTGCCTGTCCCCGGCTACTTCCGCCTGTCTCAGACATACACGTCTTCAAGGGTTTATCATGATGTCCAGCCAAATATGACTCACTTTACTTTGCAACGACCTGCTCGCTTGGACGCCTCCTCTCAGCCCCCGGTTGCCTCTGCGGATCCGGACCAGAGGGAGAGCCACGAGGAGGCGCCTGCCTCTGCGCCCTGCGTCCCGGCCAGAGAGGAGGACAGCCGCCTCTCCTCGGAAAGCTCGCCCTCTCCTGAGCCCACAGAGACTTGCGGTGCAGAATGCCCCGAAAAGCCCGTCAAAGGTGAAGAGCAGACATGCATATTTGAAATATTATGCAAGTACGGTCGCGCATAGGGCTGTGGACAGCGAGTTAAGGGCAGAGTAAGGCTCTGATTCTTTAGCCTAAATTGTTTTTTTAACTCCTAGATAAACAACATGGTTGCTATAGCGACAGTTAAACGCTGGCATGAGTGGTGATTTTCGTCTAGCAGATTAACTAATATTTAAATCAGCGGTCATTCGGTCACAGGTGTGTGTTTATCTGGTATTTACACATTACTCGGCCAATCAGAACCGAGCAAAAGACCCATACATTGTCCAAACTGTTTTTAGATCACAAAAGGGCTCTAGCTGCGCCAACGCAGCCTGATCTCAGCGACGCTCTCCACATGCGCCTCACGGATTATTCTTAAGTAACAGCACGGCGCTGTGGTTTTCACAGAGAAACCTGGTTTGGGAATTCCTTCTGTGTGCTTATTATTATTACTATTATTATTTCATGACGACAAACAGCAAGGCCAATCCACTCCAGTCCGTCTGTCCAATACAAAACGACGAATGTCCTCAGTCGTCCCCTCATAAAAGGCATAGCCATAATTTCAGCAGACTGTGTAGGGCTACGTTTTATGTCTTAATAAAGGTGTAATGGACTATAGGCTGTGTGGTATAAGGCAGCTGAATAGGCAATGAACAGATTCTGGTTAAAAAGTTGAATTGCAACTATAGTATCCACACGCCTATTGTGCGTAAATCTATTAGGCTATTTACTTGCCAAACAAATAGACCATACAAATCAGCCGTTATATAGGTGTATAGTCTATTATTTAAAAATCTTATTATTTTATTTTCTAGGTCTAATGTAGAGGTGGCACTTTAGATATTGGAATTCGTTCACTATATTGTCCTATCTTCACTGTCCAAACCAATCCTCTTTTTCTATAACCCGCTGGGCAGTGTCAAGTTCTACTGATTGTTGATTTAGGCTAAATTTAATTTAGATATGTTATCTTTTTGTCCAAATGTACTGTGAGTCATCCCTACTCTAATTTCACATTTCCCATATCTATAATGGAAGACTTGAAAACATTCTGTCGGTTGTGGAGGATGCTGTTTGTCACACCTGGTGCCTAATAGCCTTCCTGTCTCATTTTTATTGCAGGAGATGGAAAAATCGAAAGCACGGCTACTTGGCTCACAGCTAAGAGTGGTCGAAAGAAGCGCTGTCCCTACACCAAGCACCAGACTCTGGAGCTGGAGAAGGAGTTTCTCTTCAACATGTACTTGACTAGGGAGCGTCGTCTGGAGATCAGCCGCAGTGTGCACCTCACTGACAGGCAAGTCAAAATCTGGTTCCAAAACAGGAGGATGAAACTGAAAAAAATGAGCCGGGAAAATAGGATCCGAGAGCTCTCCAACAACTTCAATTTCTCATGAGACTGTGCGGGTCTTTGGCGCCCTCCTCCATCCATGGCAAGGGTGCCTGCGCAGAGCCCCCCAACTGTGAGAGTGTCCCTGGAAAATAGGACCCTATTGCTAACTTATTGATTGTTGTTCCTTTGAAAATGTTATTTTCACATCTGTTTTATTTGTCGTGGATGTGTATTTATAAATGGCTACATTTGTAACGTTAATCCATTGTGTATACAATGTTCAGTATGTGACCACATGTTTCACAGCTTCGGGCTTGTACATATTGTAAAGTCAACTTGAGTGAACCATTGCATGCTGGACTAACCCTTGGGATTTTTATGTTGTAGTAACATAGGCATTTATGTCACAGCTAAAGAACCCAAGAGGTTTGATAAATATTTGCACATTTTGCTGGTCAAATTAATAAAATCATCCACTGCAACAGCAGAGTTTTTATTGTATCATAGGAATTGCGCGCTATTTAGGCTCCATCTTCGAGGTGGCTGGCACAGGTATGCTGGTGCTGATGTCTTTGTATTATTGCCCAGGTCCGCTTTGCGCAAAGTAAATATTATTACAAGTACAAGTACAGGATGATGTCCTTGGCTACAGGCCTATACTAGGTGTCTGGCGGCTGTGCACACTTGGTTGCCTTTTCTTTCTGACAGTAGTCTTACCTGTAAACCACACGTTTAGTCACAGTATAATGCTTTTTTTCTGGCAGCAGTATTGTTTGATTACAGTCAGTCTGGGTTGTTATTTCCAACACGTCAAGACAGATTTCCAAGAATATAATTAGAAAGCCACCCTCTTATAAAATTGTTTGTCAGTTCTGTCTACGTATTAATTACGACGGGTTTGGAGAGTCTAGTCTGGATATTCTGAAGTAAAACAGTTTTAAACGCTGCAATATCTTGCCAAAACTGGCGCATTTAATATTAGATTATATTATTTCCGTAGCAGGCAATGAAATCTGTCTGGTCGGCGCTGATCTTTTGGGCATTTGCGGTTTTCTGAAATTAGGTCCATTGTGCAACAACAGACTACATTAATTTTACATCTTCAAAAACACAATTTCACATATATTCCTCAAGAGAAGTGTGGGCTGTTGAGTGGTTTAGGTAGTCTCATGTTGTTGGGCTATATTTTCTTTCTCCCACAACACGAAACTGCCTTGATTACCTCAGTAAAACTCGTCGCATCATGAAAACTGAATTTCTTTGAATAACTGATTAACTTTTTTGAACATCTGGCAGAGACTGCAGCAAGCACACAAACACCTCATTCCAAAAACTGCAATAACGTGTTTTGTTGTTGTGCGTAAAACATACCCGCGATACAACCTAGACTAATTATTTTCCTGTGGGTTTTCATTGTAAAGATTAATGGCTAAACCCATATTATATAACTATCTATCCGCTGAAGTATGTAAAACAATCAACTTATACATTTCTGCTCCAGACAAATGAAGGAAATGAAGTTTTTATCGTGCCTTTAATTTAATTGTACTCATTGGGAAGATTTTGTACCACTTTAGGCTTTCTAAACCAGAAATAAAAAATGTAAAAGGGTTAGGCTCGTATGTCCAGAGTGGGGGAAAGGACAGACAAGGCCTCGGTTATGATCATTGCAGTCTGCCTAATGCCTCGCCGTAGAAAATTCCGGATGCGTCTGCCTGCGCCAGAGAAAGGACACAAAGGATGGGCTTTATTGGTGATATTTAGCTTAGACAGCCAGGTTGTAACCTAAAGAAAAACAACCCAATTGCCCGTGATAAAACGGACTGTTATATAGCACCCAAATAACCTCATCCCACTTTCCGTTTTAGATTGCCTTAAAAGTAGACCTGGACCCTATTCCGGCACCCTAATATGCAACTTTTGGTTAATAAATGGAACCTGGTGGTAACGTTTTGACATTGTAACTTCTGACAGGTTGTAAAATAAAACTGAATCAGCTTGTTTTGTCTCATTTTAAATATCTTTAAAAATATTTTATATACCAACCACTAACAAGGCAACCAAAAGTTTCCTTTCCCAAAACAAGAGGTTTTGAATTTGAAGGCGCAGAGTCATTTAAAGATTATTACTAGGCCTATTATTTTTTTAGATTAAATTAACCAATTAGGTTTTTATGTATATAAAACTTTTTAAAGCCAATTGTCTGTTCAGTAATTTCACAATTGGAGGCCTTAAAATAGTGTTGCCTCTGTTGCCCCCACCATCACAACTATGTTCGATTACACCACTAACATTACATCTCTTGACAAAAATCACAACATTTATTGCTTATAAAACGAAATATCTCCCTATAAAGGCGTAGGGCTTTGCTATTAAAATATGTTGGAGAAAATGGTGGCCATTTAGCGCAGCAGAAGGCTGATTTATTATTTATTGTTCTGTCCCACGGTCACGTGTTTGGGGCGCCCTATCCAGTCTTGGGCAAGGTTCAACTTGCTGGACGCATTGAGCTCCTGGTGCAGGAAAGCAGCAGACTACCATGCAATGAATCTGTTTTTTCCCAAATATTATAGGAGTGTAACGCATTTTTTTGCATTTTGCCATGTCGACATTGGGGACGACTTATTATATTGACTCGCGTGTTCTTCCCGAGCAGGAAGATATGACACCGAGGTACTCATCAGCTGCAGGGGTGGAGCAGGCGATGCTGACTGAATATGGCGGACAAGAGTCTTGCCCTTTGCAGGCGAAATCTTCTATTTTTGGTGGATCTTGGAGTCCCATCTCGGCCCAGCCTCCTAGCGCAGACACTCCAGCCTACATACATCAGCATTACACAACTGGAGACACCGATGGAATGTTTACGCGCTCCTGGGCATTGGATCCGGTTTCTGCGTCCTTGTGTTTAACGGGATTACCATCCACAACCATGCATTATGATATCAAATCGGAGCCTCTGATTGGGAGTGGTGAATGTACAACTTTGGAGACGCACACACCTCTTTTGTCTGACATTGAAAACGGAGCGTCCCTCGCAGAGATTGCCTGCGATACTAGCACATCTGAGTCTAAAACCATCGACGAGAGCCCGCCAGCTGAAGAAAAGAAGGAATTAGATGCAAGTAAGTAATGCATTTTAATGTTATTATGTTCATTTTAATGTCAGAACCTCATTTCAGGCCAGATTTAGGCGAATGCTGCAAGAGGTGGAGCAATACTGCCGGGATTCAGGCCTTATAAAATGGAGAATGGGCATTAAAATATTATTATGCATAATTTTAGCAAATATCGTGTAAGCTCAGAGTATATGCAATGAATCATATCGGTCAGTGCTTTCTTGTGAAAATAAGATGTGCACATTCTGATGATGGACGCACTTTACTGCATAGTTATTTTGAAAAGGATTTGGCATGGATTTTGTTGTTCTCAATGCGCTAGATAGTCTACACACACACGTTTCTAAGGCTGCTTGGCCTTCATTGGCCTTCATGATTTAAGTTTAACTCACATTTCAGCCCCTGAGCTGAGCTGGCATGCACTTCCAAAATGGGTAAATAATAAGTTGCCGTAAAGTTGTGAAGCATATTCTGAGAGCAATTCTGAACTCTCTTGTCTTATCGTTTTGACCCCCCTATTTCCAGATAACCCATCATCCAACTGGCTTCATGCAAAATCCACCAGAAAAAAACGTTGTCCATACACAAAGCATCAAATCCTCGAACTGGAAAAGGAGTTTCTCTTTAATATGTACCTCCCCCGGGATCGTAGATACGAAGTAGCAAGGGTCCTGAATTTGACCGAGAGACAGGTCAAAATCTGGTTTCAGAACCGCAGGATGAAGATGAAGAAAGGAAACAAAGACCGGCGGAGAGTCAATTAATTATTTTGGACTGATGGTGGATTAGAGCCTGGTTTCTCTGTCCTTAATGTTCCTGACCTGTTACATATGTTGTTGTATAGCTTGTGTTGTTATAAAAAAAATACTGGGTCGTTTTCTATGATGTTCAGTGTTTCATCTTTGTGAGAGAGCATTCTCTGTCTTAACAGAATATCAGAATATGCTGTAGATGTGTTGTATTTGGCGCACAGAAATAGTTAACTAGGCCATTTGTTATTTGCATGAACTTATATTTGACTACCTGAATGTCTTTCAACTACCTATTTGCATAAGGCTAAGTTATTGTTTTTTGCAAGTTTTTTTTTTTTTTTTTTTTTTTTTTTTTTTTATTTTTTTTTTTTTTTTTTTTTTTTTTTTTTTTTTTTTTTTTTTTTTTTTTTTGTTTTTATAAGGGTTACTTTTTTTTTTTTTTATTTTTTTTTTTTTTTTTTTTTTTTTTTTTTTTGTAATTAATGCATTTGTGAAAATAGGTCAACACTGTGCACACTCAAAATACCTCATCGTATCTGGTTTCATCCAAAATAAAGAGTAGTTTGTATAGCACTTGACATCTCGAGGTGACATTCATTATTTATAA
>OMLF01037189.1:0-15489 GCA_900302615.1 Holocentrus rufus | reverse complement strand
AACATGAATTCTGTCTGGAGTGTAATTTGCATGTCGTACATCTCTGTGAAGACCACATGTTGGCTGCTGCTGCCAAACACACTGGGTTTGGCACAGAAATAACAGCAGGTGCCATGTTCCTCATGTTCCTCATGTTTTTCATGTTCCTCATGTTCCTCATGTTCTTCGTGTTCCTCATGTTCCTCATGTTCCTCATGTTCTTCATGTTCCTCGTGTTCCTCATGTTCCTTGTGTTCCTCATGTTCTTCATGTTCTCCATGTTCCTCGTGTTCCTCATGTTCTCCATGTTCCTCATGTTCCTCATGTTCCTCATGTTCTTCGTGTTCCTCGTGTTCCTCATGTTCCTCGTGTTCCTCATGTTCCTCATGTTCCTATCTCTGTGTCCTGCAGCATGTGAACGTTCTCCTCACCATGGAGCCCAGACAAACCTCCAGCTCCGGACAGCAGGTGAAGTTCTGTTCTGCTGCTTGATTATGGAAAAACTGATGGAGTTTCCAGTTATTTACGAAACATCTGAGGTGGAAATCTGAAATGAAGATCGTAGGAACCGAACTGTTTTGAGTATTTTATTGTGAAGGAGTCAGATCAGCACAAGAACAGACAAAGATGACAAAGATGAGACAGACAGGTTCAGTCTTCAGACAGACAGGCAGTGGACCAGAACAACAGGAAGCTGCGGTCCAACGTCTCCGCTCGCTTCAACAGGAAGTGACCAGAACAGCAGAAAACCAGGGTCAGAGGTCAAGACAAGTAAACATCAGCAGCAGATTAGAAGAAGTCAGAGTGCAGCGTCAGTCACTCGTGTTTTCACTCTCATGTCTCACGTGTGACGAGTCGAGTCAAACTGATACTTTATATTGTTGTGTTGCTTTTTAATGTGTGTGTGTGTGTGTGTGTGTGTGTGTGTGTGTGTGTGTGTGTGTGTGTGTCCTCCTGCAGTGTACGAGCTGTGGCGGCTCGCAGGCCAGCGGCTGGTGTGTGGAGTGTGTGGAGGCGCTGTGTGAGCAGTGTGTGGCGGCCCACCGAAGAGTCAAGATGACCCGGTCCCACACGATCCAGACCCGGCCCTCAGCAGGTCAGACCACGTCTGCAGAGCTTCGGTGGACTGGGTGACAAGGTTTTCAGCAGGATGTGGTTTCTGGTGGTCAGACAGGATGTTTCTCCTCACGTCCGTCTCATAATTGTTTGTTCAGTTTCAATCGATTGTTTTCTGTCGATGGACGAATCGAATCGAGGTTTTTTAGTTTTGCATTTTTCATTAGTTTTTATTTTTGTTTTGTTTTGCCTTCTTGTTTTCAGTTTAGTTTTAATTCGTTTTTAAATCGGGTTTGCTGGTTTAGCTTAGTTTTAATTTTTTTGAAAATGTTTAGTTTCATTTTAGTTTTTATTAGTTTCAGTGTTAGTTTTACTCTTTTTGTGCAGTATGGGGTGTCAGAGATTCAAAAATATTGTGTAATAAAAACATCACACCTGAGGTGAGATGCAGGTGGTTTTATGTCTGACATGAAGTGACTAAAGATGTTTTCTCTATAGTTTTAGTTTAGTAAACACACAACACAGTTTTAGTTATCATTTTTTTTGTAAAGCCTCATTTTCATTTTTATTTCAGTGAACAGAAATGTTTTTTCGCACCTCGTCCTCGTGGCTCTGCAGAAGATGAATTACGATCAAACTGTTTCCGTCTCTTCCCTCAGAAAAAAACCCTTTTCTTGTCCGGAGGTTTTGTCAGATCCACACCACCGAGCCCCTCAAGCTCTTCTGTTTCCCGTGTAATCAGCTGACGTGCCGCGACTGCCAGCTGATGGCCCACAGGAACCACAGGTACAGGAACAGGAAGGGCGTGGCACTTTGATTTCTGTCTTTCTGCTGGTGGCTGACGGTGCAGCTCACTCGTGTCTCCGCCTCCTGCAGGTTTCAGTTCGTTCAGCAGGCGTTGGAGAGCCAGAAGCAGCAGCTGGACTCTGTGCTCCAGCAGGTCCAAGTCCAGAGAGACTCAGTGACGCAGACTCTGCAGGACCTGGAGGCCAGGTACAGTGTCAGGAGGACTTTACAAAGCCTCCATAGACTGCTGGACACACTGGACACCTGCACTTTTTCCCAGTTATTGTTGCCCATGATAGAAAACCAGTGAAGGGGCCGGGTTCTGGTCTCCATCAGTGGTTTGACGAGCGTGACCATGATGCGGCGGTCACACCGGCGCTCAAGAAATGTCGGTGAAATTTCCTGTATTTTTTTCATATCGCAATATATATCTCAGAGCAAAAATATATCGCAGTGTCAGTTTTTTAACAATTTCGTGCAGTACCGATTTCTACACTGATATTCAGTATCTGAGCACAGCGCCACCAACAGGCCAGAAAGTCCCCAAACATTAAAGCATTAAACATCCCAGACAAAAAAACAAAAAAAGAACCCTTGACTCAAAATGTTTGATTGTCCAATGAGACGACAGATTTTTATTTTATTATTTATGACCAATTTCACATGAAGGCCAGTTAGTTTTTGCAGATTGTCGTCTAACTGGTCTCTGTAGAGAGGGGAGCATCTGTTTCTAAGGCCAGGGGTTTGGTTTCCCTCTGCACAGGAATCAGGTTTCATATGAGCTGTGTCTTGAGATGGAGGTCAGTGGTTTTGTCCTCATTTTAAACCAGTAATGTCCAGTCAGGCTCCATGGAGGGTCGACGGAGGCAGAGTTGTTTTTCCTCCAGTTAAAGACTTGTAATTCTGTAAATTCTAGTATAAAAAATGCTAATCCCCGCGTAGAAACAGAAGTTAACCGTCCCGTCCTCCCATCCCCTCCATCACACATCAGTGGAGTTCGTGTTTATGAACCAGAACAAAGTTTTGTGTCTCATCGCAGCTGTGCGGCGGCCTGAGTCCGCTGCACACATTGGTATCAGGAAGGTAACCGCCCGCTGTCCTTTGTGTGTTGGTGAAGTTTTCTGTAAACCACCTTCAAATCATTTATCTGAACTCTCAGTGAAGCCCGGATCTTCTGTCCTGGTCTCCTGCAGGTTGCAGGACATCACCGACCATAAGAACAAGCTGATGACGGTGCTGCGGAACATGTTCTGCAGCACCGTTGTGCAACTCAAACAGCGGGTGATTTCCCTCAACCAAGATGTCGTGGTAATGTACCGTCAACTTCATTTTCATTCATGTTTCTTATTTACTTTTTAAGCTGTGTTGTACAGAGGAGAGATCGGATGTTCTCACCAGTATTTTTTAAATTATCTCAGGATCAGTGATGAAGTCGCCACCTCGAGAACAAAGTGTGTTTTCTTGTGAAAACGTGTGACACTCTTTGTCTGCTGATGCACCGTGTTTACTGCCTTCACTTCCGGTTTACTTCCTGTTCTGTTCACTTTCTGAGGAAGTGAGCAGATGTTTCACTGTCACTGCTAAAACCACAAGTTCCTGATACTACCTGTTCCTGCAGGTCCACTCTCTCCTGGCCTGTATTTGATCTGTGGTGTCCAGCCCAGACCGGTTCAGACCAAGTTCTAAACCACAAGACTACATTTAGTTCCTGTTTGTTGCCACAGGCTTCCTCTTTCTTTACACAAACTCGTGTTTTCACTCTCTTTATCTCAGATTTCCACCACACGGGTGAATTATGTTACCCAAAAAAAGCAAAAGGCCAATTTCCCACAATAAACAAATAACTAAGTCGCGATCACGAGAAAATTAGCTTTTGTTTTCTTGAGATCAGAAGTTAATTATGGCATCATCTCAAGTGTCTGGTTGAGTAGACTCATGAGGAGTCCTGCCACACTTTAGTAGTTCTGCAGAGTTCACTACTGACATCCAGACTGAGAACAGTTTGTTTGTTTGGGAGCAGCATATCTACAAGGTGGAGATTGATATGATTGAGAAGAAAGCTGCGTCGCTGAGAGATCTGCAGGAGAAGCAGCAGATCATCACCGAGCGTGCAGAGAAATCCGAGAACATCCACAGCCCTGCGGACCTGCTGACCTACAGGTCACAGGTACGACTTGTTGAATATTACCTGGCAATGTCAGTGTTGTCCTTTAAATCTCCAGACAAACAAACATGTTGCAAAGAGTTATAGAAAATTATTTTAAAAGTATTTTAATTAATATATGCCAGTCACTGAAACTGAAAAATTATGTTATGCCTGCAACATTTTTTTTTTTTTTTTAGTATTTAAGTATTTTAATGTCTTTAAATGATCAACAAACCAGTCTATAAAAGCACTTTGTTTTATCAACCACTTCTGTCATGGCCTCCAGAGTCTGTCAGAATTATTTGAGGTATGTGCTTTCAATCTTTATTTTAGAATAATAATAAATATTTATATATTGCTTTTCAAAACAAGGTTACAAATGGCTCCACAGGAAAAATAAAATGAAAACACGACGCACATGAAGTCCAAACAGAGTCCCAGCCTGAGGGAAGTTGAAGTTACATTGGAATAAGCCACATCATGAGAATGTGGATGACAGGTTAAATACACAGTGTAGGACAGCAGATTAAAACAAAGGTGATGAGATGGATCCTGTGTGTTCTCTGTCTTCAGATTCAAACTCAGCTCAGGCAGCTTCTGTCCGCCGACACGTCGCCTCCACAGATCATGACTCATCTCAACCTGCTGGTTAACAAGTTGAGCTACAACAACATTTTGACTTTTGGTAAGTTCAGGTTTTTCTTTTGCAGGCGGTTTTGGTCGGCAGGGTGGTTTAGTGTTCTGAGAGATGCAAGTTCAACCCCCCAACCTGCTTAAGTGTCCTTGAGCAAGACACTGAATCCATATCAGCTCCACAGTGTGACTTCTGATGTCCTTGTTGAATGACCTTTGACCTTCGCTTTTCAACCTTTTTGATTTTCAATGAAGATTCTTGGTTCAACCAAGAGAATACTGACTTTTTAAATTTTGCCCTGCAGGGCTTCCATACTTACATAAGGATTCATCATGGGATTATTGTCACTGTGGTTCTGAAACTTGAACTTAATTATAAATGTGCAGCTCATTCTTATGTTGCTCTCATGAACCTGAATGAGTTTGTTGCTTATATCCTTTGAGTGCAGTTTTGAATGTTTTTATCCATGAATGAATGTGCCGTGAGAGCTTTGTTTTAATTTTACCAGAAAAATGATCAGATTGTTTCGATGGTACATCAGTTGATGAGCTGAGCCGAACAACACGACACAACAGAAGTTCATATTTTAAATAAGTGGTTAATGTTTGTTGGTATGTAATAATTAAATAGGACTTGGTTTTGGCAGATACTAAACTGAATGGTTCTTGTTGGGGACAAAAATGTTGATTAGAACATCCCAACGATATTTTTATGTCATTTGTCCCCGTGTTGTTGTAATGGGACGTTGATGTCATTAAAGTCTTGTATAAAATTTTTGTTGACGAGTCCTTTTGTGGTTTTTAGGTGAAGTTAAGTATTCGACTGTTCCATTTTCTCGGTCACAGCCTCAAAAGTCATCGTCCACCGCTCCTCCTAAAAACCAGAACGCTGCTGGTTTGGACTCGTCCTGCGCCTCCTCTGGTGCTCCTCAGACCTCCGCCTGCTCTGTGCCTCCTCCTTTGCTGAACCTCCCCCAGGCTAGAAAAGCCAGCGACACTGACCTGCCCAGTCCGGCCAGTCATGTCTCAGTTCCTCACCAGTCCTCCAGTCAGGAGTACCTTCAGCGTTCTTCCTGCAGTAACCTCAGCCAATCAGATCCGCCTGTGACCACAGCGGTTTCAGTTCACTCCGCCCCAGTTGCCCAGTTTGCCCAGTTTGCCCCCCCCTCTGAGACTCAGATATCACTGACAAAGCCAAACCAGTCGTCCGTGGTTCAGGTAAACCTTCTCCCAAAGGCCTCCCTGCCTGTAAACACCACCCAACCTCTTTCTACCTCAGTGAGCATTCAAGCCTCCGTCCAATCAAATTACACCCAGGCCGCCATGGCAATAGCCATCCCCTCTCTGGTCCAGACACAACCTTACAACCCAGCATCGGTCTTACTGACCAGTGCACAGATGCCCTGCATGTTGCTGACTGCCCTCGGACACGGATCATCAGCTGTGCCACAACACTTCACTCCACCGAGTCCAGCTCTGCCCTACACACTACCAGGAAACCAGACGACTGCAGCCGGTGGAAGCTGGAACTCGCTGGGCCAGCTGGGAAATGTCACCGCGAGCCAAAGCCAGGTCAGTCCAGCGTCAGCAAATCCTCAGCAGCAGTCAGTGGTTCAGTCCAACAATCAGCTTTTGAATGTCAACCTTATGAACTCCAGAGCTCCAGTAGTGAATCATGCTCAGCCCAGTGTAATGCCGCGAAAAGGAATGATGCAGCTGCTCCCAGTTCAGATCGCGGCGAGTGGAGCGGCGCGGTTCGATAAACAGCTCAGTACAGCGTCTGTAAAACCACACAGCAGGCCCAGTGCAGCTGCCACACATCCCTCCAGCCTTCCTGAGCTCCTTGGAAAACATCAAACCAATCCATGCCAACCAAGTAAAGGTCAGCACACCACATCCCCATCACAAAAAGAACAGACATTCTCAGCTTCATTTATCAGAAGTGAAATTGCATGTCAGAAACACCCAATACTGACCCGCGAGCTTCTCAAATCCCAGAAGACTCCCCATGGGAATAATGAAATAAACTGTGAACAAGACGTAACGTTGAGCTCCCCTCAGCCTCCAACATGTGATGCTGACCAGCCCACCTCCAGTCCACAGCATCAGCTCCCGAGTCCAACTGTACAAGCGGTAGCAGACTCCGCCTGCGATCACAGCACTCCCCAAATCAGTGACTCGAGCCAGCTGGAGCCTGGAGAGAACGACCCGACCTCCACCGTATCTGAGACCGAGACCGAGGAACAGGTTGACACTGTTCCTTCTGACTTGCCATTAGCTTTAGATGACACACGTGTGTCCAGCCCATTGGACAACAGCCCCTGTCTTGAGTCTTCAGAAGGAAAAAACGCTGAAGGGACCGTACAAACTGATCCCAAGAGCGCTGAAACTCCACCGGTCAGCCACATGGAGCCCGAAGCCAAGTCCGATTCAGCGACAGTGACCTGTAAAAACCAGGTCACGACCACAGATGACATGTCTCGGATTCTTCAGTATCTCACCAACTCGACTGAGATCAAACAGGAACCTGCAGAGCAAGAAGAGGCAGTTGGCACCGGTGACCATGAGGAGACCAGATCAGCCTTTAACCCAGTGAAAAGCAAAGACTACGGTACATCCTCCGCTCAGACATTTCAAGAAACTGACCACTTAGGGAAAACCCCTGGTGCTGAAGTACGAAGCAGGCAGGCGGACTGTGAAGATCAAAGCTTCGTGGATGGAGACCCAGAATGCAAATCAAGCCACTGGCAGCCCAGCGTCCGCCTCTTCCGGCTGCCGATACCCATGACTCAGAACGGCCAACCTTTGCCCTGCTTCCGCCTCCTCCCCGGACATGCCAAAGATGTGATTTACCTTCAAGAGATCGACGATGATGACCAGGTAGGAAACAAGCTCACAGGTGAACCACGTTGTTCTTTCCAATGTGTTTGTGGTTTATCTAAAGGTAGCGGTGGGTAGTCAACAGATGAGAGTCTGCAGGTTTTTATTCCAACCAATCACTGCACCAGGTGAGATGGGTTGTTAAGTAGCGTTGTGGCCTTGGGGAAAAAAACGTTCAGGTGCCTGTTAGTCCTGGTGCTGCTGGAGCGGAGCCTGCAACCTGATGGGAGTTTGAAGGACCAGGACAGGTTGAAGGAAAGTGGGTTCAGCAGAGAAGTAAATTACCACTCTTCAAAATGAACTGCCTCCTGGAGTTTACTGAACGCCAAAGACTGATACCAGAGCTGTGTTTTACATGTAGTGTAAACATGGTCTAGATGCCACCATTGTTTCTCTGTGTTGCAGTCCAGTGTTGATGACACGCATTTCCAGGAGCCCATGTCTTCACCAGAAACCCCTCCTTTGCTCCAACAGGTTTGCTCTGTCTGCCGGTCTGCCAACGCCTCTGTAACGTGTGGAGCCTGTGGTCGGAGATACCACAGGCACTGCCACATCCCAGCTGTCCGATCCTCCGCCAGGTAAGACCTGCTCACAAATGGCAGAAACTGGAAAATCTGGGATTATTGCCCCTTTTACACCAATAAGACAGTGTTGGTTAGCTGAGCAGATACAGCGGTTAGCTAGCTAAGAAGCTGACATGATCTAAACACTAAATCAGATGGATCAGTGACACCAGCTGTTTACCTTCACGGTTGCTGAGGACCTCCAATATGGCCACCGGGGCATTTGTTGTGACCTCTGAAAGCTGTCTACATCCTGTCGGCCGTTCTTCTTCTGGTGCCAGTTTGGTTTTATGTCGCTGGTTTAGAAATGGGCCGGCGGGAGATTTTGACAGTGTGATAACCTTTGGCAAAAATACCTGGTATTGTGAACCTCGAAAATTTGTTGTTATAAAAAAATACACATTTTTTTGCCATTAAACAAAATTTGATTTATTTTAACATATGGAACATTTGGTACATTAGTAAACCTATGTTAAGTTAACAAAAAAAAGTCTAAATAAAATTCAAATCAATGTAGTCTCTTCAGTGAACCTAAACCTGCAGTTCCTCTGCATGTGATGCCCTGAACTTTCTCTCTTTGAGAAAAGTCATTTTATCTTTCGCTGATCCCATCAGCAGTGGTTTCTTTGGTGCACCAGTGGAGTGCAGCCAGACTTTGCTGCAGCGGTGACCCAGTTCCCCTTCGAGCATCATCTGAGTTTTATCTGACTTCATCCGTCTGCTCGGTCCGCCCTCCTGCAGGTCAGAGTGGAGCTGTTCGTTGTGTCAGGACCTGTCGGACCCCAGAGACTCATACAGGTCCAAGAGATGCCGGACGCCCTGCCTCAGCCTGCTGGACCAGAGGGTGAGGCTGTTTGTTTTGGTCTCAACCCAGCGTCAAATATGACCTAAGCTGGCAAACACAAAAGAACGAGAACAACCAATACAAATCTGTTCTGGAGCTTTCTTCTTCTTCATCGATGTGTTTTTGTGAAATTCTTTTGCTGACCTGAGGAAATGCACCTCATTTGCATTTTATTCTCCTGCAACATTTCAAATGCTCACATAAGATTCACTGGACATCACAGTGGAAAAGCAGTAGATGTTTTGCAGATGTTGCATGTCTGTGTTTGTCCTTTACAACAGAAGTGTGAGCGTCTCCTCCTCTTCCTGATGTGTGAAGACTCCGGCAACGTCTGGCGTCAATCTGAGGTCAGTTTCAACAGAGAAGAACGTCCGAAAAGTCAGTCTGCAGACAAAACCAAACCAAGTCAAGTGTGAAAGAAAGAGAGCCAATAAGTCACCTGAACAGGGAGAGTCTACTAAAAATTATGACAAGCTGTTTTTTTTTTTAAAAAGGCATTACTCCCAAAACATGAAAAAATAAATGTAAGAAATAAACTTTTCTTCCAAAGAGTAGAAATTTGTTCCAAAGATCATCCACACTTCAAAAAACAACAAAAAAACAAAAAACAGGCACCACCTTCAGGTCTGTAAAAGTGTCCAGACCAGGCCTGAGGGGTTCATTTCAGCTGTGGAGGAACATCATCACCACCACCTCCAGCTGGGAGAATCAGGGGCGGGGCTTATAGTCACAGGCCGACGCCCACAATGTGATTTTATCCTAAAACCAAAATTTTATAAGCAAAGGTTTTAAGATGACTCCTGAATTCAGTATTAACTTAAAATGTGTTTAATTGCACACAGTGACACACACACAATATTATAAACATATTATAAAAGCTGTTCATGTTTTAATGTCTCACTGTCCCGGACCTGAAATGTTCATTTAAATGTTTTTATGCCTTTCAGTGTTTTGATGGTTTAATGTTTCATGTTGTAGTGCACTGATGTGAACCGAGCTGCTGATTTTCATTGCTCCATGTAGAGTTAAATAAAGTTTCTTTGTATAGTAGACTGGTAGAGCTGGGAGCAGAGCGAGGGGCTGGCTGTCTCATGGTCTTGTAAAATTATGACTATAAGATATAAATAGTCAGCATCCTTTAACATGCACACTGGCCAGATGTCAGGCTGCAGTGTCACTTCCTGTGTGACTTCCTTCTGGTGATTTCTGTGAGCATGCAGCTGACCTGCAGCCCGGCCGCCGTGGTCCTGCTCTCCTGGTTCACAGTGTGTTTGTGTTTCAGCCGTCCGGTGGCGCCTCTCGGCTCGGCCTCGTCACCCAGCGACTGGCTCACCGCCGCTCGCCTCCGTACCGAACGCCGGCCGAGTTCGTCTCTGACGTCTGGCTTTTATTTGACGGCGCAGGAGAGGTACACAGCACTACAGTTTACTCACACACTGTGCACAAAGTCCACATAACGTCTGTAAGTCTCCTTAATGTGTTTAGTTTTATTTTTTTTTTATTAGCACAAATGAAATAAAAAAAAACAAAGGAATATAAAAGACATAGCAGGGATCGTGCAGGAGAGAGAGGAAACCCCAAACTTCCCCTCGAGGTTTGACAGGTTATCGTAATACTTTGAATTTCTTTAATAATGAGACAGAAAAGAGAAGAGAAGAAAAAACAAATTAGCAGTAATACTACTAATAATACATTAATAAAATGTAAACTCAGAGACATATAAACACACATGCCAAGTACATTGACTTGGTTTATATGCAGTTTTAAAATATATTACATATACTTAAAACACACACACACACACACACAATGCTCCTCCCAGAGGGATGGTAGTCTCCTGATTGGCCCATCTCCACCAGGAAGAGCTCTCTGATTGGTCGAACTCTCGCCCACAGCTCATGTATCATGTCAGATTGAAGGAAAACAGGAAAACCCCTGTGGTCTGTGATCTGGACCACAGCAGCCTCTCCTGGTCTGCCTCCTGGTGCGAGCTCACAGCCTCTGTCTCGTTCTGCAGGTTCACTCACATGAACAGGAAACGATGACATCATCACTCCTCTACCAAGCTGGGGATTGGTGCATGAATACAGATGTATATACTGCCTGATTAAGACTAATACATTAATGTTTTCCTGATTCTATGAGGCAGTACATTATGTAGATGACACAGTTTCCTTCAGCATCAGCTGAGGCGGTCTGCAGGGGAGCCGGACTTGGTTTCAGATCCTGTTCTGTTCTTGTAGAGAGGAGCTGTGATGATGCAAAAATCAGTTTTATTCTTGGACTTAGACCTGTGTCATGGAGTTCCCCCTGCAGGATGCAGTGTGGCGGTGGACCTGAGTTCTGCTAAAGCTGTGCAAGTGACTGATGCATTGTGGGATTCCCCAGTTTACTGTGGCTCTGCGTTGTTCTGTGTTTTCCCAGCAGGACAGTGAAGTGCTCGCCCAGCTCCAGCGCAGTTTCCAGGCCAGCCTCATGGAAACTTTTGGGGCGGAGCTTCATCCGTCTCTGCTGAAGCAGGGCATTCTGGGATGGGCAGAGATGAAGGGAGATGCAGAAGAGTCTGAGGGGTCAAAGGTCGTGACGGACCCGCAGGTCGGCGGGACGGGGACGAGCAAGGATGAGGACGGAGGGTCGGAGCGCCCGAGCAGCGACGCGCCGAGCTCTTTCACACCCAGCGACATTCTGAGTGAGGAGGAAGACGAGGAGGGCGCCAAGGGGTCACGGGGGTCAGAGGTCATATCGGCGGCTCGCTGCAGGCCGGTCCCCGCAGGAAGAGGCGGTGAGTCCGAGGAGGCCCGGCTGAGGGAGACTCGCAAGAGGCTGAGGGAGTTTCTGGGCTCGAGCCACTGGCCTTCGCCCAAGAAACCGAGGCCGGGCGAGACGGCGGAGTGAGGAGAGAACCGCCGGAAACACAACCAGAGTCCAGCAGGACCTCTGAGGACCTGCTGAGTCTGAAACACAGCAGACTGAACCCGAGCAGGTCCTGGGACCCAACTGACTTCAGCTGTCAGAGTCCGGTCTTATGAACCCATGTGGCTCCTCTTACGGAGCTGGGCCCCCGCTGATATTCTTTATTACATGAATCTATTTTTGGTTGGATCATCAAGACCTTCAACCTGCATGTTTTTTTTCACAGTTTTTTTTTTTTTTTTTTTTTTTTCCTCGGTAGCCTTCCAGCCCGATGTTTGAAGCTCAGCCTCCGTGGCCTCACCACCATTTAGTGTGAGTCCACATCGGTCCTGAGGATTTTGTCATGAGTGCCCACAGGATGAACCCAGAGACCTGATTCAAACACAGACCAGGACTGAACACAGTTTGTGTTACACAAGAGTTAACAGATCTGCTTCTCATTTTAACCTTTTCACATCGTTGCCATTCAAGTCGTAGTCTGCTACAACGTAAGGTTCAGGCTTCACTTGAGGCGGCATCAGACCTGTAGACCTATAGACCTGCAGACCTGTAAACCTGTAGACCTATAGACCTATAGACCTGCAGACCTGTAGACCTGTGGACCTGCAGACCTGCAGACCTGTAGACCTGCAGACCTGCAGCTGCTCTGTGAAAACAAAACAAAATAAAACCAAATTCAACTGGCAGCTAAAATATCAGACATGACCAGAGCTCAGCTCCACACAAACTGACTTTCTCAGTTCATGTCCTTTTGATGTTTTGTTTGTATTACCTTTTAAAGTTTTGAAAAAAGAACAGTATTATATTCAAATGCAATAAAAAAGTTTCATATTCTTAAATGATGGTTGTCTGTTATTCCAGTAACTCTGATTGTATCTGCAGTGAATTCAGAGTCATAAAAAATATGAGAACCAAAATGTTTCAGACGAGAACATGAAGAAAACATTAAAGTTTGTTCACTGATAAACACAAACTGTCTCTAACTTCCCCCGTCCCTCCTTCTACCTCACTTCTGTATCCCATTCAGTATTCTCCGGGTCCTGGTCCTGGTCCTGGTCCTGATCTCTGGCCCAGTCATGAAGCAGTTCTTCTTCTCCCTCTTTCCTTTTTGATTACAAGAGGAAGACGGACCTTCTGACCTCAGAGACAAACATTCAAATTAAAATTCCCACCAGCAGTTGGTTCTGTCAAACCCTCCAGGAACCAGGTCTTCCCCTGCTGTCCACATTAGAGACGCTTTGTGATCCAAAGTGTCCCGGACCGGACCCATCAGACCTGAGACGGACAAACCAAGTGTGGCAGATCAGTAATAAAATTCAGATGCAGCCGCCCGCCTCCTGTCTGTTGGATTCACATGAAATTCAACTGCAGCAGCAACACCAGGACCAGGTTTTCAAAGCTGATCCTCCAGGATAAAACTGAAATGAGCGGATTAAATCTGAGAACTCTGAGATCATTTTGATCTATGTTGAGGTGTGGATCCAGAGCGGACTGACTGATGGTTTTATTTTCACTTTAACAGAAATGAGTTTTATACCTAGAAGACTACAGGGCTGATAAACCTTCACTTAAAGGTAGATCATTAATCTTTTATTACCAAATAATCTTTTATTTGTCCAGCAGACAAGCCACAGAGGGGACTAAAAACCCTCCAAATCCAGATGTGAAAATCTAGATCCTGTGTGATCTGGATCACATTAATGCAATCTGAAAACACTTTGAAAAACCGTCTCAAAATCAACAAGATCATTTTGATCCTGAGTAGGAAGAAGTGGGATGTGATTATCCAGATCATTCTGATCCAGATTAGAAGTTTTGAAAACCCACCAGCAGATGGAGCTGAAGTGACGGCAGTGTTGTATTTCACATCTGTAGCTCTCAAAGAAAGTCACAAGAATGTGATCATTTTTTCTACAAGCAAAACTCCGATACAAAACCACAGACCACAACATCTAATCCACAGGTTCATCAGATTAAATGACATTTGAACGTCTCACAATATGAACAACAAACAAACAAAAACTCTTTTTATCAAACGTTTTGCAGCAGCTGTTTCCCCAAATGAGCTCAGACATACAAACCCTGAAACAAGTGAAACTGCATTGGAAACAAGTGGGATTATCTCATCCCACTGGCAGATTATCGATCTTGTTGGAAGAAAAAAGATTTGACTGAAGAGGAGACTGAAGGACTTGTTTACAAGGACAAGAACATTTTTTACAGTGTGTGTGACACATTTCATGTTACTCCTTTATTATCATATCAAAACATAAAACAATGCTAAAACAAGAAACAATGTAATGCTGAATAATCAGGGAACACACACACACACACACACACACACACACACACACTGCAGCACTCTGAGTAACAGTGAGTAACACCACTTGTCTCATTATCACATGACTCAGCATCGTCCAATCAGGCAGTAAATGTCGTGTAAACTACCAGCCGAACAGACGCCGGAGGGTGGCCCCGCCCACCAGGAGGCTCCTCCCACACGGTGTATATGACCTGTGAGAGCAGCAGCCGAACTTCAGACGTGTGAGTCCAGAACCAGACCGAAGCTTCGATCCCGTCCTGCGGCCTGATGGTGGTCCAGCCGAGCAGCCGAGCCATGGAGGGCAGCCAGCACCGAGTGGAGGCCAACATCCTGCTGCTGGGAGCCGACAACGTGGGCAAGTCAGGTACCAAGACCGGTTCTACTGTCAGCCCAACAGGAAGCAAACACAGGCAGCGGAGGCTTGTCATGCACTTGTAGTATTTTAATGTTTTGATCTGCAGAGCTTCATGAGGATTTACAGAGAGCAGCAGTGAGTTTGATGAAGGTGTCTTTAAATGTGACAGGAAGTGATGTATTTAAATCACTTGGTGATGGAATCAGCAGAGGGACTCTGTTATACAAACAATAAATCTTAATTTGTTACATTTATGGTAAAAAAGTTATGAGTTAAAAAAATGAAATCAATCTTTCCACAAAAGGGTTAGGGTTTTTACATGCTTTAGTTGTAATTTATAATCACAATCAATCTTGACACATTAAACTTGTTAAAATGAATAGAAATATGTAACTCCAGAGATTCACAGTCAGTTTTCTGCCTCTCTGTCTTCCAGCTCTCACTGTCAGATTTCTGACCAGGAGGTTCATCGGAGAGTACGGAGACATCGGTGAGGCTTTAATGTTTTTACATGAAATACAGGAAGAACAGCTCTGTCATCAGAAACGCTAAATGGAATATTACATTTTAACCCAAAGAAAACTGTCTGAGCACTTTAACAACTTCTTTCAGTTTAATGTTTTTTGTTTTTGTTTTTTTTTACAGACACTGTTTTTTTATTGTCATGCAGATAAATTGAAACAGCTAAAGCCCACTGGGTCTGACTGGCTTCTGACTAGTTTTAATTCTGCATCCAAACACACACATGAAAATGAGCTGAAGTGAAATATTTCTGTTAACTGAATTTATCCACTTTTCGTTTTCCAGAATCAATTTACAGTCACGTTGACAAGATTGACGGACGAGAGATATCCTTCAACATCTGGGACCCTCTGTACTCCCAGGTAGGGATTACACATCTAGACCGAAGTGTTTCATAATGTAGAAACTCATGAAGCCGGTGACCCCGCCTGAGAGGATAATTAGTCTGAATTGGGCAGGACAGACTCTCCCTGATAACCAGAGATAAGA
>OMLF01037188.1:19189-44838 GCA_900302615.1 Holocentrus rufus | reverse complement strand
GTACCATACTGTGAAATTAAATCAGGCATATGAGCACACACACACACACACACACAGGGCACACACACTAAAGCATTCTTGCACAAGGCTAACCTCTCAGCTCACATGTCTGAAGTCAAGGCTGGAATCCATCAGGACTCTTTAAGGGCCAACAAGTGTCAGCCGCCTGGGACAGATGGGACTCATCAAGAGACGACACACACGTCACATCACATCACCTTGGAGCGCAGGCAGCAGAGCTCGTACGTGGATTCACCAACACACTGCTCATCGATCACTTTGGGCGCTGTGAACATGAGCGCTAAAATGTGTGTGTGTGTGTGTTTGTGTGTGTGTTCTGGTGTGATGTGCACCATGAAAATGATGCAATTCCACAGTCAAAGGTTCATCGCTGTAGAGTCATTCGCCTCGATTTAGGGAGTGTAATACAATTAACATACACACATGCATTTACATGCAACTGCACACACACATACACACACACAGACACACACTCCACAGTGAGACATGGGGGCCCATTAACAGTAATAGCACCTCTGTTGTCATGGCACGTGGCAGGCCCTCGTTTCCTTGTCATCCTTATTTATTTTCCTCTTTTAAAGCTCATCCCTTGTTTCCTTGGAAACCCGCCCAACGCCTACTCACTGCTTTTGGGGGAGCTGTGTTTTGTCAAGGTGTCTGCTGATTAATTGTAGGAGTTGAGACATTGTTATTGTGTGTGTGTGTGTGTGTGTGTAGGCTACAAATGACTGACTAATCCTTGAACAAAGCATCGTGTGGTGGGATTTGTTGTCTCAGCCAATATTTCAATAAGAGTGAGTCATTATGGTTGGTGTGGTGCAGATCTGACATCCACACAGCAGCGGCTCCACTGGACGCTGTGATTTCGTTCGCTGACGTGTCCTGCGACCGTGTTCCAGTCTTCTCTCTCTTTTTTTTTTTTTTTTGGAGGGGAAAGTGGGCGTTTCATCCTCCCTCTCTTTTATTGTTTAATCAAGGTTTGAATTAGTAGAGTGAAAGTAAATGTGGCAGCAGACCTTGAGCCAAAACACCCCGTGCCGTCCCAGATGGTCACACTCATAGATGGTTTTCGTTGGCGAATGCCCCGGTGCACTCAGCCGTCGTGGCGTCCCGTACTGTTTGTTTCATTCAGCACTTAAGTGGAGCGAGTAGGACTATCTGATCCAGGATGACATTATAAAAAGAAGGCAACATAGTCTTCTGAAAACAATGAGCAGTGTCACTCTTATTTGTGTTGGCTGGAATGCTGTCATTTCCTCTCCAGAAGAGCAATGTGTCATGGCGGCGTCACGGCGTGGACCCTTTTCACACCTCTTTCTCTTGCCATGGTCCCACAGCAGGACCTAAGTGCAGCTTTATTGCCATTCTGCTGCTTAAGTGATCGTTGGGGATGTGTGTGTGTATGTGTGTGTGTGTGTGTGTGTTTTGATGGAAATGGACGCAGCATATGAGCAGGATAGATTTTTGTGTTTTCGTCCAAGGTTATTCGAGGTGTTTTATTCTCTTTATCTTTATAGACTCGGAGAGCTCCGAGGGTGTTTATATAGCCTGGCTTAAGTATTTTTTTGAAGGTCTCAGCAGGATTTGCCTTGGAGCTGAGGGACAGATGCATCTGGCTGTGGGTCGATTTTCCAGATAGAGGTAATCTCATGTTGGGGGAATAAGTATCAAGCGCTCTTAGAGACTTGGATTTTTTTTTTTTTTTTTTTTAGGGGTTGTAAAGCCTTTCAAATTGTGTTTCTATACTTGTTCACTATATGATCATATCAAGTAAAGACGAACAGGTCAGATGTGAGGTGAGGACTAATTATGCTTTTGAGCTGGACTTGAAGCCATGGTGTCAACATGAGGGCAGAGCACTTTTGGTAGAACAGTCTTGTATAAATTGGGTTAACCTCTTCACTTAAGTGTCTATCCACCAACCTAGGACCAATAAAATGAAGAAAAGGGAAAAAAAACTGCTATAAACAGAGCCTCTCTCTGAATAGTCTTACAAGGTTTTAAGAAGCAACTACAGAGTTTAGTCTTGAGGACTGGACTGCAATATATATATATATTTGAACTTTTTGGAGGGATTGCTTAAGGGTAGCTTGCAGTTTGGATGTTGACTGAATGTTTTATTGGTTGATGTTCTGTTTAATGTTGTATGTTGTGTTTGGTTTTGATTGAAATTTGTTTTAAATTTATCATGTTTCATGTAATAGTGATAATGCTTTAATGTGCATATGGGAAGGGAAAGTTATGGGAATAGCTGCAGTTGCTGAAGTAATTACTAATGGGGATTCAAATTAATAATAAACAATACAAGTAACTATTAATTAAATTGAATCACAATGATGTTTGTAAGTACATTACAGTTGTTTCAAGTTTGATCTTGAAAGCTGCCAGTAAAGTCTGCTCAGATGCTTGAATTGTTTTGGAATTGTTGGGGACTTTCATATTGAAATAAATCCTTTTTGTACGCAGAAAACACCTCGATCATTAACCAAATTGATCCAAACCAACTGAGCCTGCTTAAGAAGTGAGGACTGTTTATGAACTGGACAGATTTGGACCACAGCAGAGATGTCTGACGGCCTTATTTGGTGATGTGTCACATCACTGAGTTACCACTCTGACAGGTGAAGAAAGCCAGCGTCTGTGAGCTGTCGTGATGAGAGGTGTCCAGATAAATCTGGAGAGACAATGTCAGCGGGGCGGTGCTGTGTTCTTTTGATAAGGTGACAGATTGCGCAGTCTTTTGAGTGCTGGATCCATTTTCAGGCTTGTCATGCATTGTGCTGTCTACTATTGATTTACAGCACAGCAATCCCTCACGCATCAAGCTAAAGTGAGCTGGACATGACAAGGATTATGTGGAAGTCTGATACCACATCGTGCAGTGGAAATATCAGGCCTGTAAGTACTGCAAGCCTCACTAATGTCTGCATTGTCCGATCTCACTTGCATTATTTGCCATTTTTGTACACTTTGATGCCCTTTTCCTTTAGACTTAAAGTGCATCGATAGCTTGCTGGCTAAGTGAAGGCGTGTATTTACAGCTAGCTGATGAGCAGTGCATTAGTTATTCCCTTTCTGAAGAGGAAACTGCAGGCTTGGCAATAGAAAGAGCATAGCCAAATGCTTTACAGTCCAATTTCCCCAGCCAAGGCCTCCCTCAGGGGATTACACGCTCCCTCAGACACAGTTAAAGATGCTAATGGAGTGTCTGCACAAGTTCAGCACACATCAGGCTCTTTAGCATCTCACTGCATCAGCCTTGACTGTTTTTGGAAGGTGGCTGATATATTTGAGGTGACTATAAAATCGAACGTAAAATGCTGTAAAAGAAATGGAGTGTTATTTTGTGGAATCAACCCCAAAACAGTCTTGTTTCTATGATGTAAGTGATATTATGACAGGGAGAAAGATAGGAAGAGAGCAAGAGAGAGGAAGAGCACGACAGCAAAAACACAGCGGAAAAATGATGTGATGGAAGTCGAGATGAGCAAGTGACAAGGTTGGGAAAACATTCAACAGTGTCGCCACTGACAATGAGGTAAAGGAAATAACACGTTTCTTTTATTTGGTTTTACTCACAGTAAGCACAGCGCGCGCACATGCTCTCACACCAGGAAAACAGACAGAGAGAGAGAGAGAGTGGGGGGGGACTGCTAGTGACAAAATAAATATTCTAGAAACATTTCAAATTCACTTGGCTTTTTATTCACATTTCACATCTGTTGAAGTCTCAACAGCGCTGTCTGTCCATACATTCTACTTCTTTTCTGGCCCTTCTCACCCAATCCCAACTGATGGAGATAGGAGATGATACTATCACCACCACTAATAATAATGACTGATATAATAATAATAATAATAATGATCATAATAATAATAATAAAAGCAGCATTGGGTTTTACAAAAGAAGTAATTCATATCTCCCATCATCACACCACATCATCATTTATTCATTCAATTTACCTGAATGTAACCATCGATGATCAATTAAAAAAAAAAAAAATACATGGAACTAGCTTGTGATAAATAAACATCAAAACAACTTCATCATTCTACCATAATCAGATCAGATTCCACACTCACAATAATAATAATAACAATAATAATGTAGGATACAAACTCAGAAGTAAAAAAAGTGACTCAAGCCTTTTATAGGAAACAAAAAGATGATTGGTCAACAGTGTGTGTGTGTATATGTATATGTGCATGTGCATGTGTGTGTGCGTCTGTGTGTGTGTGTTTGTGTATGTATGTGTGTGTGTGTGTATTGGTCATCCACATCTTATTCTGAGCCAAAAACACATCTACCCTGCCACTGCAGCAGCAGTAGTCGTCTACGTCCTACGACACCCTTCCTCATAGATCCAGTACAGCTAGAATACATAGATCCACTAAGACTAGACCTGCAGCAGATGTTGTTGTGGTCTTTAAGACAGCCATGTGGAGAGCAGACAGATACTGTTGAGTACCGGCAGGCTACAGTAGGGTGCTACTACAGCAGGTGAGGCTCCTCATACTGTCCCGGGCCTGGATTGCCAACAGCATGTTAGCACTGTGGGGTCGCGACCTAAAGCTCCTACAGCATACACAATACAATCTCCGTACCCTACTGCATACATTTCTGTACCCATGGCTTGGTATGAAACACTTTGTACATGATATATATCAAAATACATGATTTTATGTACTGTGAGGAAGTGTTCTTTTGTGCAAATGAATACTAATTTAAATAGCAAGCTGTATTTCCTTTTTTTCTTTCTTTAATATGATTCATGTCAAATGTATGCAAAAAAGCACAGAAATAAGTTTGGCATGCTGTTTTGTGCACTTGCTCATGGGAAACATTTGCATACACTATAAGCAATTGTGCTCGACTGTACTGTTGTGTATGCAATAAGAGCTTTTGGTGGAAGTCAAAGATAAAGACGACATTAGTGCTAAAATCCTCTTGGGAACCCGGGCTCTGTGGGGTTGCTGCTAAAAGGTGTTGGGAAATATGCCTGTCACATGTGCCAGGGCACACCATGGGTATACAGAATAGTATCCAGTAGCAATGATATGCTCATTTATGTCAAAAAGGCCTCCAGAGATAGGATTACTTAGTGTGCTTTCTTGGTGCAGTTCTTCTTCTCATCAATAGGTGGCGGTAGCCTTGTGATGCTGAAACCACCATCTCTTTCAGCACTTAACCACACCGCGCCATCAGAAGATGGATTCTCTTTCTGGATGAGTGAGATACTGATGAGACACCATCATCAATAATTTATCAAAAGTCCAAAATGGATGAAAAAGCAGCCCCGAAAGGTATCCAGGTATCCATTCTATTCTTTGTTTGGAAACCTGGAACCAAGTGTCAGTTCATCCACCGATCTTTCCATCCATTCTTTTACAGCGAGGCAACACTGCACTCAGGGAGGACATTCTGCATGCCTCTGTTTGTCATCTGTTGTCCCATCGTTGAATCCCTCATTTCTTTCATCCGTCCATCTTTGACTTTATGGTGGTTTGGTTTGTGTTCTTGCAGTCCCAGCTGGCTCTGTGGTTCTGGTTCAGGCCGCGCGTTGGTCACTGGTACTGGAGGTAATTCTTGAGGGACTGGGGCAGAGGGAGGCTCTCGATCTCCTGAAGCCGCTCCCGACCCAACGCCAGGCGAGCTGCACGCCGACAAAGGTCCATCAGGGGAAGGGGCTCCGCTGGAGAGAGAGAGAAGACGATGAAGGTTTAGGAGAGGATACAAGAAACATCTGCGAGGAAAACATGACATGTCAGAGCATTACCTTACGCACTGCTGTCACCTTTTTCACCATATGTGTGTATGCATGTGTTTGCATGCATGTTTATGTTTGCAGTATCTGACTACAATTGCGCCTCTGTCTTTCTGGCATGCATAATGCATCTCCATATTGCATATGCATGAATGGAGGAGAGACAGCAGCAGAAAGGTAGAGAGACAGAGAAATAGAGAGTGAAAGAGCTTCTCCTTCTCCCTCTCTAGGTGATGCACACCGTTAAATATTTCAGATCACCTTTACCACCTACTCCTCACTCACACACGCACACATATACACATACACACACAAGCACACACACACAACCCACACAGCAGTGACAGCAGCGTACCACTTGCTTTATGCATTATCCCTGTTTTCAATATATAGAAACACTGTTTATGTTGAAAATAGACACTGTCACCCTCTATGTCCAGATCTATTCAACTGTCAAAGGAATGTTAAGCAGTCTGTCTAAAATTTGCAAAAAATAAATTGTTAGTTTTGCTGGGAATGTACACATATATAAAAATCACCTGCACCAAATCTACAGGAAGTATGGAAGGAGACCTAATGCAAACTATGAAAGAAAAAAAAAACATTTCCACAGAGTGTAAAAACCTTTATCAGCTTATGTCTAAATGTCTACATCTGTGTGTGTGTTACATGCTGACTCTGCCCTCTGTTCCTGGTCAACATTGTCACTGCCTGCTCTTCGCTGACCTTCGTCTTCACACAGGGTTAAGAAGGTAACAGAAACTGGATACGGTGCTTTTCTACAGACTGTGGTCGAGGCTGTAGGGCACACGCAGGTCACCGCAAAGGAGAGGAGGCAAGACGGCAAAGCTAAAGGCTCTTTGGAAGAAACATAATTTTTATTGTGGAGTTATATCATTTTACTCAATGTGAGATCGGTGAAACTCAGTGGAAAGATGGCCTTGGCCGGAGGATTTGTTAATTGGATGTGGGTGGTGATCTGGAATTTCTGTCGTTAGACGATTTTTGTTTTTCTGCGGTAACTATCATGCTGCGTTCATGTGCCGGTGGGGAAGTCTGACATCTGGCTTTTGTAAAGACGACAATTTAGACTTGCATATTTGACTGCAAAGATCTGCTTTTTTTCCCGCTCACTGAGTGCTAACAACTTTGTGATTTGCCTCGCAGCTTCCTTCACCTGGGTCTTATTGTCTCATTAATTTCAATTTATAATAATGACCACGTCTGACTGATTTAATTACATTGCATGGCAGAGTTGGTGGGAGGTGAGGCATACGTTACCGAGATGATGTCCGTGATCTAATCCCCCCTCCCCACCCCCTTCCACCTGGGAACAGATACACACACACACACACACACATACACACACACACACAGCTTGTGTGCAAGAGCCTTTAAACTCAGTGACCCCCACCACCATGCCAACCAACCATCACTACACCAACTAGACACCGACAGCAAATGAATGCAAACCCTTCTGGCAGAAAACACCGGCAAATGGGGCACAAAGGCGACAATGAGCACTCATTCAAATGGAAAGAGTGGGAGGGGGGGAGAAGACAGTGGAAAGGGAGAGGGAAAGGTATAGACTAGAGGAGGGATGAGAAGGACAGATAAAAAGTCAGAGAGAAGCACAGAGGCAGGGATGAAGAGGATTAAAAGAAGGTGTGAAGAAAAGGGCACTTAACAATGGGAGATACAATTTATTCAGATACAACAGAGCTGCTGTTTTTCTAAGGTTGCCTGAGCAGGATGTAGAGGGCAATAAAACTTAAAAGAGAGTTCAAATGACTGGATATACGTGTGTAAAGCTGAATTCGGGAAAAGGGGACTTCTTTGTCAGTGGAGATTTCCAGCGGGATAATGTGTTTTTCTCTTGGACCAGGCATAATCTAATTATTTGTATCATAATTTTGAAGGTGTGAAATACTTCATGAGGATACTGGCTGGCATCTGAGCATAGCAAGTCTGTCGCTCTCTCTCCCTGCTGTTGTTCTTTAGGAAAAAACACACATCACCATCACCCATTGTAATACTGGATGTCCTCTACCACCTGCTTCTGCAGCTGCACCACTCTGTGCAAGGTTAAAAACACAGGATATAGAGGAAAGGCACACACACACACACATACATACACACACAGATGCACTTGAGCCGTATCCATGTATGCCTTTGCACATGCAACACAATCACTAAGTACACGTACACACTTGCGCACACACTCGCACATGCTCACAGAAAACAGAGAGAGCAAACATCCACACGAATGCCTTTGCATATAAAAACATACACACACACTTTGACATGAGTTGTATAGACTCAAATGCGTTTCCACACTGTCTGGATAGACGCCAGTGTTGCGTTCAGTCTGACTTCTGTTTGGCACGGCAAGTATGAGAGCTGCTCTTATCACATAATAGGATATAAATGAAAGTTATTGTACATTATAGCAGTCGAGTGGGATCAACAGCAAAAGTAGTGAGCTGAATCACACTATGGAATACAAAGGCAAAAGGAACAAGTATATAATGTATGAGGTGAAAGTCTGGATCTGCACAGTAACAGATGGATGCATATAAACTGCGCACAAGGTTTGAGTTGTTATGAGCGGTTCACAGTGGGTCAAGTTAATGTTGGACCAAAATATGGTCACAATGAATGCTCATAAAACAACACGACAGGCCTTCATTACCAAGCCTAACTATAGACCCAACAGAAATAAACAGTGGCGCTAAGTTGGCTTCACTGCCTCTCTGGCTAATGACCAGAGACAGACAGGGAAGAGAGACTCGCTGACTGTTTTAACTTGTTTTTGATTGGACGGTGTCCCTCGAAGATGAGGAATTTGAGCAAAATCTGCTCTGGCTGCAGCTGTTTGCATAAATGGAATCTGTATTATGCACAGAATAAAAATATAACACGATTTTGCTCTTCTGCTTTTCAAAAATTGGCTGCATCAACACCGAAATGCAAAACTGATCTAATCCCAGCAATGATATGACATGAACTATTACGCATGAACACATGTAGGACAACATACGATTGTGCAGAGACGCATACAGGCACGCATACACACACACAAACCCAACATGCTTCATTTCCTCACATGAACACAGTTGACCCATTAGCTGCTGTGGAGAAACATAATCATTTGTGCTGGCGAAACAGCTGTTCCAGTTGACGGGTCAAATAAAACCACAGAGGACTGGAACTGAAAATGTCAATTTGTGGTTATTATTGCTCAAACAGTTTATGAATCTGGACAGGGAAGCAGTGCGTGTGTGTGTGTGTGAGCGCATGTGTGTGTGTCTATCATGGGGAGCAATTTTATACCAAATCCAATTAATCTGAGCATGCTCAAAGGCTCTTTAATGCTCAGTTGTGTGGAGACAATTCCAGCAGGCATCACAGCGGCTGCTAAGAGGAAGGAGCCACCTTGTCATCTCTCATACTCTCTTTTCCCCTCTAGTTAAAACACCGGGACAGCCTAAAATAATGAGAAATAGTAAATAGACATAAGTAGTGGATGCCTTTGACTTTCACAGCACCGAGGCCTATTTCAGGACTGTAGTAGTCTCTGTTGATGAAATAGAGGGAGGACATCAAAATACCCCCAAATCCCCGGGAGGAGCATTTCTACCTTGGTACAAACTAATACGGATCCAAAATTGGCCCTGTGCTGTCTGCCATATGATATTAGACATCCTCTCACAAATATTATCCTAGCTGCGTATACCACAAATTCATGTGTAATCACTATTTTTACAAATTCGAATCATTTCCTTAATCATCGAGTGCCCTCTAGATAGGCATAATGTTCTTCTGTTACATTACACAGGTAATTATCATTAGCTGTGCATAATAACTGCTATTGGAGTATTCAGCACATTCAAGAAAGGATTCCTCTATGATTCTCCATGGTACATTTCCTACTATGCTTTATCTTATTACTTATCCTAAACGGGCAAGATGAACTAATGAGGTGAGTTGTGTGAGACTATCAGTGGCGGAAAGCTTATTCATGCATCATTACACAACTCACAAATATAAAAGTGTGCCTTTCAGCTGTCAAAAGAAAAAAAAGTGGATGTCGTTTAACTTCCTGCGATTAAATACCAACACAACTGAGATGCGAGTTGTTGGCCCCAAAACACAACGGCTGCGTGTTGCAGATGTCACGTTATATTTCGGGGACTGCCTAATTACCCAGAGTCCCACAGCCAAATACCTTGGCCTTATGTTTGATCCAGCTCTCTCCCTCAGTTCTCACATCAAAAAGAAATCATTTTTCCATCTTCACAACATATGTCCAACGCTGAAAAGCTTTTGTTTCCATTAGAAGTCAATTATTGTAACATTGGGTTTCCAGGCCGACCACCTGCAGCATCTAAAACCTTAAACTTGTACTGCCAGAATAATGACCAGACTTCAACAATCCAGGCCAGATCTCATTTTAAGGTGCTTTTACCAACATATAAATCACTACACCTGCAAATGCATTCAATCTCATCCTCCCTTACATAGCCCCAAGACCCTATAATCACAGGACACTGGCTGCCTTACTGTGAGAGTCAGCAGGCAGCAGAGTTCCTTATCTCTGGAACCAACTTTCTTTTGCGATTAAGGAAGTAAATTCTGCAGAAAACTTCAAACTCCAAACCTACTTATTCTCACTGTCACACCACTAACCCCAGCACCCTCTAGCTAGGGACCAACACAGTCTCTTTTCTTATCTTAGCTCAGACAGTATTAACATAGACATCTGCCACTGGGAACCTAGCGGAGAGCCGCCTCCTGTTTGCTGCATGTCTCGACTCTCTCTGTCTTCTTTGAAGCCCTGGTCTCTGTGGACGTTCGGGGTCGGCACCTAGCCCCATATCCAAAGCTGTGTTTCTACCCAGACGCTGACACTGGTGCTGCCCTAGCTTCTATGGTCATTAGCGCTGGACAAAATCCCATCTCTGATGCTGCTCCTTTACCTGGCTGTGGACACAAGAGCTGCCCTTGTTTCTGTGAACATTCGTGCCCACTGTGGCCTCATTTCTCTGCAGCATCATGTCTTTCCCGCCTCATCTGTCTCTTATGTCAGTGTCCATCCATGCAAGTTTCTGTCTGACTGTTTGTCCCAGTACCTATTGATGATAACTTTGTTTATGTAACACTTTTCGAAACTTTCTTATTGTTGAGATCTAGGAATGATCAATCTTTGTAAAGTCCTCTGAGACATGCTTGTGATAAACGGATAAATTAGGGATCAAACTAGCAACCCATCAGCTCCTAGGCAGCCCTCGCCAAACTGCCAAGGTTAATGCATTTATATGAAGGTGGACCTGTGAGAGCATGAATACTCATGAAGGCTAATGAGCAATATTAGATGGACAAGATGGGTGATCTGATCCTAGCGAGTTAAGACATTTTGTATGGATGTGAATTGAGACCTCAGGTGTTCTGCAATGGGACCAATAGATAATAGGGGTAAATAATGTGAGATGACACCTGTAATGAGATGTTATGCACTGCAGTGCAGTGCAGGATTTATTGTCTACGCTATGATAATGGGAGAGAGGGCAAAAATGGCCAAGGCAGCATCGCTTTTATGACTGATATAAAAATTCAAGAGAGAGGAGGGGCAGTGCAGAGTAATGCTTAACAGATATTCAGGGAGTTTAAAAGAGAGACTAGAGAGACAGTCAGTGGGAGAGAGGGAATGAATAAACAAAATACTGAAGAGGAGGCAAATTATGGAGCAAAAGACACTGAATATTATGGACGGCGTAGGAAAATATGATCCCATTCTTTCCTTTTCTCTCCCATATCTCTTGTTGTTGTCCCTGTTTTGCCATTGCTCCATTTCATCTGTAATGAGACTCCTCTCTCCTTTTTCCTCTAGTCTTCTCCTCTCTTTTCCCCCCATCATGCTGTGCCACCTCTCCACTCTTCCAGCTTCATCCTTCATCTCTCTTCTTCACTGTCACTATTTCACACCTTCCGCTATGCATTTTCTCTTCTCTCTCCAAGGTCATAGTGTTTGATATGTCCTGGCACATTAGATATGATATAATCCTGAAGAACGCACATGCACAAATGCACACACACACACACACATCCATATGTACACACATACAAACATACCCAAGGACATGCACATGTGAAAACAAATAACCCCTCGCCTGCAAACATGCATGTCCACACTTCATCTACCTTCAGAGTGTAATCAGACGACAGACGCAGAAAATTACCTAGAGCTCAATAATGTGACCTCTGCTGCTTTTCATGCCTTCCGATCCTATACATTCAATGCTGAGCTTTTTTTCTCTCCTAATCCAATGCTATGCTATCGACCCTGAGCAATGTCCTTTCCAGTAACATGAAACATACACACACAAACGCACATACACACACATAAGAACAAATATTAACAGAGAAAATTGACAAATCCCATATACATACATGTTGATGCAAAGAAAAAACACACAAGAAAACACACAACATAAATACATATAAATGCATGATCACGGATACAGGAAATCAACAAATCTGATATAAACACAAATTGGTGAATCAAAAAAGACATGAAATAACAAATGTTCCCATGCTGTGAGGTAAACACAAACAAAACCTAAGACACGTTTCCCTGTTGTGCTTTTGGTAAATTTACAGAGGCAAAGCAAAAGGCTTTGAGGTCTGTGAAGGACAAACAGGCTCAGTAGATAAGAACGGACAGTTGAGTCAGAGCTAACTGGCGTTGGCATGATCTCTCTTCATAACTTTTCACAAACAAATGACTCTATTTGTTTCATGGACAATGTAAAGGATGCCGAGGAAGAGTGACCCAACAGCTTTAGCGTCATGTCTCTATGTGCAACTATAAGACCTTGGAACAACTCTAACATAGGAACAAGTCAGAATACAAGCAATCTTGTTATCATATCATATTGTAACATGTGTGGGGTTTTAAAGTTATGGGATTGTCTCAAAGTCCTAAATGTGAAGAAACATCAGCAATATACTACTGAATAATAGCTATCTATCTTACAAAGAGATGAAACGTAATATAAAAGCATGTTCAACAAATAGCAGGATTCAAATTGGGGTTGTTACAGACTTTTCCTTCATTTTGAAGTAGGGGGCCGAGTTGACAACCTCTTGTTAGGTTTTCAGAGAGCTGTGTAACCCAGACCGCCAAACATCACAAGCATACTCAGAGATGCACAGTGCCCATACAGACACTGTGGACAGATTATGTAGCTGGAGCATTTTAAAACTGAGAGGGGACTCGACCCAAGAGGAAGCCACTCTATGATTGTTGCCAGTGTGAATTATCCCTGCAACCCTGGAACCTGTCGCACTGTTTTGATTCATACATTAAAGCAGTAAAACCAACAAACAAATTCAATAGAACTCATCAAGGGACTCTGACTCTGACATTTATCAGCACCGTTTACAGTGGCCTGTAACTGGCACAAATAAAGATACATTTTGACGGGTAAGCTAACTGATTACAGCAGAGATCCAACAGAAACATCTAGTAAAACGGCCAGTACAACAAAAGCAACTGTGCTTTTTGGTTTGAGAACAAGGCCTTTGAGCTTTCATAGATTAAATGTGTCGCAATGCTGGTCACTCAATCACAGCGCCATAGGAAAACGCGAGGACATGCAAAGGCGAGGAGATTGAGAGAGTTGTTCCAAAACAAAGTATGGGCCCCAAAAGTCAGTTTTGCAAGGCAGAAAAGCTGGCATTCGTTCAGTCATTGTTACTGATCGACAACCATATCAAACAAACTTTGTGCTCTGGAAGAATCAAAAACATACTTGTCTTACAGGTTATGCCAAGCCATTGCCTTCATCCAGCATTTGACTCTGATAAATAGTACAAGACAGTATGGTATGATAGATATATGGCCTGGACTGTAAACGTGCAGAAAATTAATATCTACCTCATGCAACAGTGATACAACAGAGAGTAAATTAAGGTTGGGGCAGCATGGATATCACAAAAAAAGACAGGCAATACGAAGAAAAACCTTATTCAAATCTTATTCAAAGTAAAAAGCACATGCAGCCTTGCTCTTTGAGGACAGCATCCTCTGATCCAAAACATGAGACAGAGCAAATTCAGTACTGCCAAACACCAACGCCCTTCACAGCCAGCGAGAGAAACTGATGTACCTCCGGTGGTATCTCATATCCTCCTCTCACAGTATAAAGCAGCCAGTTTTGGCACTTAGGGATATTTTTCAGTTGCCATCACATAAGTCACACTTTCTGCATATTTTGCAGCTCTCTTGCAACACTGTTACGACAACCCACAGAGGAATTGTTTGGGAAATGATACTATACTGAATGAGAATACATAGCTACAGAATAGGAGGACTAATGACTACCAACGTGTAGCTTTCCTTCGTCCATTCTGCACAAACTTTAGGAGAACATCCAATTTTTCTGGAGCCCTCTCTGACCAAACCTGCATCTTGAAAGTTTTGGACAGAACTAACTTTGGTGCTTAAATGGTTTTACAGATCCCGTGGTATGAGTCATTCCTTAATGGCCAAGCGAGCGCCATGCAGAAAGATGGGCACTGTGGGCAGAGCTGGCTGCCTGGTACAAGGGAGTTGGTGGTAATATAAGCCCGAGCCGTGTTTCTTTTTAAAGCGCTGCTTCTCTCTTTACCATCCTGCATTACTGTAAATCCACTGTTCGCTGCCTCCTCTGGGACGAGAGGGACAGAGATGAGAGAAACAGGAGGAGGCGAGATAGGAAGCAGAGGGGATGGTGGGGGGTGGGAGAGGAAGAGAAGAGGAGGAAGAGAACAGTGGGGCAAAAGAGGGGAAGAGAGACGGGGAGAAAAGAGGGTGAACACAAAGAGGAGAGAGAGCGATGGGAAGGAGAGAAAAGAGAAATGAGAAATGAAGGCAGCAGCACAGTCAGCATGACCGACACTCAGATATCCTTGAAAGTCACAAATTGTAGGAAGACTAAATCCCCATCAGAAGATAATACACTGCCAATGTTATGTTCCTTATTCCAATATTCAAAGAATTCAGAAAGCACATATTCAATTAATAGTCTTTTTACACGCAGTTGTTCACAGTCCTTTTAAACATGATGCACCCTCATCCCTATGTGGAATTTCCCTCTGTGTATTAAACAGCAGAGAAACCGCTTCATGTTGAAATACTGCGGCGAGTGTTCATTTTCTACAGCTTTTGAAAACCACTCACAAAGTGAAGAGAACTCGTTAACAATCTGACAGGGAGAAGCTCACATAAAAAGAATGGAAAACTTTTAAAGATGAAATGAATAAAAAAAAAAAGAAGTGAAAATAACATATGCCACCTTATTTCAACTACAATTTCTTTATAAAAGTTGTGATGGAGCTGCAATTAAATAATATGCTCACAGACAAAGCCAAATCCACCTCATAGTATAGACACAACCCATTTTAATGGGATAAATAAAACTCTGAGTAAGATGACTGCAATAAGTTCTTACTCATTCAGGCTAATATTGGAATAATGGTGTGCATGTAAACATCCTACTATTAATAACTACATTCTCCCGCCTGGCTGTTTTAATATAGAAACCAATTACGACTATAAAATATTTTTGGAGTAATTAAAAAGTCGTCCAGTGGAAAAATGTTTTCCTTTTGTCCCGGGCAGTGTATAAGAAAAATATATAGAACAGGAAAAGTGGGTATAAAAACAATATAATTTATAGCACAAAACACATTAATTTCACTCCCTGAGGACAAAAAGAAATTAATAATGGAAATTAACTTTGTAAGAATGCACTGGGGACAAGTGTGGAAAGAAATAGGACCAATTTACAGATATGAAAGGTAGCATGCTTAGACAAGGTCACCTACTTATAAGGAAGATTAGGAAAGCTATCCATGTATGTAACTGTTTGTGTTTGCGTGTGTGTGTGTGTGTGTGTGTGTGTGTGTCAGATAAAGGGACCAAAATTGAGAAAGAGATGCAGAGGCAGAGGGCGAGACACCGGGAGATAATGACGAGGTGAAAGATTAGAGGTGAATGGAGCAGAAAGCAAAGATCAGTAAAGAACAAAGAAAAACAGAGAGGGAGAGGGAGGGGAGATGCAACTAAGAGCGGGTGAGATAAAAGGGTGAAAGGGGGGAGGAGGGAGGAGTGGAGAAACTTTGCCTTGCTAATGTGTGTGCCGCAGCAGGTTCAGAGGAATGTGTAAATGAAGGTGGGAAAACCATGCACACATACATACACATGTGCAAGAACACAAACACAAACACCTGATACAAAGGAAACAGACTGAAATAAAACCGCTGGCTGACCCTGCTTTAGCTTCACCTACTGAGTTGGAGTGTGCAAGCGTGTGTTCGCACGTGTGTGTGTGTGTGTCTGTTCACACCCGGGAAAGCAACACAAGAGGGGTGAGGAGAAAAGCAGATGTCAAAAGAGAAGCGAGGGAGGCTGGAGGGGAAGAGTGAGAGAAAGCAGGAGGAAACGAGGTGCAATGTTGCACAGGGGTACCATTCTATCTCCCCTGTTCTAAATTAGAAATCCTCTGATTTACAGGGCCAGGTACAAGCCCTGGACTTCACAGCAGAATAGAGCTGTACTCAAGGTTATGTATCACTATCGTTACTGCCTTCTCCACTTACACATATAACTCGCAGCTGAATGAAAAAACCTTCACACCCGCTCTCTGAGGGGGTTGTGAAAGTCATTCTGGGAAATGTAGGAAACCACTAACTGACGTAAGCGGTTACACCAAATCACAACACATCATCACAAAATCACAATAAACTGAACTTCACAGATTGATGATATATATCAGTGCAAATCTGAGTGTGAGTTTGCCTTGAACTGTTTTCAACTATGATAGCAATTCTAAATGAAATGTCATGTTGTGGCATTGCGTGTGCTGGAAGATTAGTTTTTTCATATGCAATGCAATTCTGCAGAGATTAGAGATTAACATTGTCGTATATGATTACGCACACAAAGGTATAGAGATACACAATACTGCCTACACTGACATATGCTTGCACACACACACACAGACACTTGCACAAACCCATGCTCATCTGCAAAATACGCAAAAAAGTGTAGTGCAGGAGTGCGGACCAGGATTACTGAGATGCCGACTCCAAGAAAATAAAATATACAAACAAAATTTATGTGTGCAACAGCAAACAACAATAAATATGCCAGTTTTAAGCATCCTTCCTCAGGCAAGACTATCCCTATCGAGGGAGTAATCTCGTGCACCTCTAGGGGTGTCATTTATCTCTTCATCTCTTGTCCATGTAACAAATACTGCATGGGCAAGGAGGGCTTGATAACTTTGTCTTGAGGAGGAAGCTTTCTGGATTCATTTCCTGAACACTGTGGTACCTAACAGGCATTTTGTGTCTGCTATGATTACCTTAAGTGCAACGATGTCTAGAAATTTATACCTAAAGTAATGGCCATTGAATTGATTCATCTATTTATAACTACTGGTTCAATATGTTGTTAAGAGTAGTGCTAGCGCAGAGTAAATTGGTAGATTGTTATTCGTCTTTTGTTTTTCGTGGATGTGAATAGGAAATAAAGGAACTAATCATTCACACCTGCTGACTGCTATTTATACCTCTTCCTACCTCTGTTTTATGCCATATTGAAATGTTGGCATTGTAATAATAAACACAATTTACTCTGTATTGGAAGTGGAGTGTGCGATGCATTTGCAAATACACACCAAGGACAACATACAGAACAACAGAAAAAAAAACAACGCTGAAAAACTCAGCGCATGCACAAACATACACACACGAGTCAAAGTAGACATAGTATAATCTGTCAGGCAGATGGGCTCAGATTAAGATCCAGACGGACCAAACATGTGAGCACTGACACTGAGAGAGAGAGAATATGAGGGATCCAGCAATCAAGGCTATCAAACAGGCCAGCAATTTACACACAAACAAGCCATGCGGAAGAACCTTGAGCAGTGCAAAAACATGGAGGGAAAAAAAATCCTCTCACGTGCACACACCTGTGCTGTTATTATGGCTGTAAAATGCGTCAGTGGAGTCTACTTCATGTCAACAAGCAGCCATGTGTATGTGTGTGTGTGTGTGTGTGTGTGTGTGTGTGTGTGTGTGTGTGCGAGGGGAGTGGGGGCAGGAAACGAAGCAGCCATCACAGTCAGATGCTTTTCCATGGAATGGGTGTGCTCATCAAACACAGAATCTCTCTGCTTTTTAGTCAAATATAGAATGTATACAGGATTGTAATAATTGTTGATTTGGATTCATTATTCAACAAAGCTACAGTCAATGGAACTGAGATTCATGGCATCTCAGTTCCATATACCCCATCTATCATGTGTTTGTGTGCGTGTGTGTGTATGTCTGTGTGCACGTGTCAAAGCATTTAAATTGTGCTTTGCCATTTCTTTGTGCCGACTGAACCTTACGCGCCATATATTGCTATAAATGCTTACAGTAACCATAAAATCCATACTGAGAGCAGCAATTCCCAGTACGCACGTGCACCATACACCTTGCATACACACTGAGAGGAAGAACGATACTGCTTATCAGACCATAATCATAGTCATCTTCCTCAGAAATTCTCTGCATACCACATGCTGAATGACTGGTCAGCATGACTACACAATGCAGTAATGTTTTAATTAATCATTCTTTAGTCCTAACCATGGTCTGATATATAAGAAGCTGCACAATTCAGAGACCTGATTTGTTTTCCACCCCTCTAAAGTTCATTTTTCACTTCTTGGAGCTACATTTTTACTGCTGATCAGTCGGAGCTAAACCTCAAGGTAATATTTTTTTGTTACTGAGAAACACTAGCTTGTTAAATATCAGTATATTTATGTATTGGCACTGCTACGTTTTTCTCAGTTCATTGACGTAAGTCTACGTAAAGCCAAAAGCCATTCAACACTGATCAACGCTAGTGAAGCAGTGACAGACAAGGAAATAAATCTTCAACATAATAAAACAGTCAAGCATCACAAGTCCAGGAAGGTGTAAAAGTCCTGAATGAGAGTTTAATAAATAACCAAAAGATTTAACTGATAAAGAAAACAACATCTTGATAGGATCCATAATGAAGTTTGATAGATTTTTATATCTCAAGGCTGCTGACTCAGCCATAAAATCTGGGAGGTGTTTATGTCAGATTTCTGATAAGAGGAGGAGTACCGACTCAGTCACCACAGTCAAACAGTAACCCTCAATAAATGACACACAGCTGTCACAAGAAGACTTCACCTTGCAGGCTGCGGCTTCAGGATCGCTGATGCACTGTGAGCAGCACTGATGCTTATTGTGGAGGAGCATTACTACAGTAACTGTGAAGAATAATCCACATTCACTCACAATGGGAAGCTGGAACCCACCTGGAAATCCTGGTAAGTGCATTTTTACGCCAAAAATATACAAACAAGATTCTCAAATGCTTTCTAATGGAGATTTGCTTTAACTGAAGAGGTTCATTCACAACGAAAGCCAAGATATAGGCTTTGTTGAAAGATTTCACCACAGGACTTGAATGGAGTTCAATCCATTCACGTTCTATGGATTTTACACACAATGTCATGTAACGTAAGCGTGGCTTTGTAAACGTGGCTCTCTCATTAAAGAGAGGCTCATAAAACAACACCGTTCGTCTCTGCTGCAAAATAATGAGGGAAAAAAAATTAAGTCACGAGCCTAAAAATTAGTCATAGTGAGTCACTCAGTGAGACTTGATGGCATCTAGATTGTCTGTGATGAGTTGGATATGATTCATATGCAGTGGAACATATGGCAGCTAGCAGGTGGCTAAGATAAATCTTCCACTCTGCCCAATCACATAATTTTTCACTCTCTTTCATAAGTCACTGCTAAGTCCATCCAGAATGTTATAGACCTGATTTTAGTTCAAATTCAGTTTTATTTAAAGATCGTAATTACTTTATACAGTCTCAAAGACCTTTACAGCCCCACTTTTTATAGACAACAAAACATCCCCTGACCTAAATCTTCATTGTAGAAATAAAAAACAAAATATAATAAAAATCACCCATCCACACCCACACCCCACCCCCTTACCTACAGACTGACTGGCATCCTTTCTTTCTTTTTCTCTCAACTTCACTCTCTTTCTTTCTGTCAATCATCAACAGCCCCCCCTGACCTAAACATTTTATTGGTCGGCCCGAGACGGACAGGAAAGAGCTCTGTTGGTAACACTCTGCTGGGCCGGGGCAAAGTCTTTGACACCACAGGAGGCCGGGCCAGCCAGGATGCCAACAGCATCGTGGATGGACGTCACATGACCGTGGTGGATGCACAAGGTTGGAGTTCATCTGAGGACTCGGTGCCCAGAGAGGAGAAAATAGAACTCCTTAGAGCCTTGGATCTGTTTGGATCTGGCGGACCCCATGTTATTTTGTTAGTAATCCCTCTACTGGATTTCACAGAGTCAGAGAGAAGGGCAATTGAGAAGAGAATGGAGTTTTTGACCTCCAGCGTCTGGAGACACACCATGATACTGTTTACATTTGGAGACCGGCTGAAGGGAAGGGGGCAGAGCATTGAGCAGCACATTGAGAAAGCAGGCCCTGCCCTTAAATGGCTGATAGAGAAGTGTCGCTATAGATACTATGTGATGGATAACAAGAAGCAAGAGAGACTGGAGGAGGAGAGAAAGGCAGGCAAGAAGAAAGAGGAAGGGGCTGGGAGGACAGAGGTAAAGAAGGGTGCAGAGAGGGATGCAGATGGGGGAAGGGAGGGAGGACAGGAGCAGGTGAGAAGGCTGGTGAGCAAGGTGGAGGATATGTTGCAGGAGAACGGGGGATGGCACTTCTCCTTTCACATGTACCAGAGATTGGAGGAGGAGTGGAGCCATAGAGAGCTGGAGCTGAGGGCTCAGATGGAGGCTGAGAGAGAGGAGGAGAGGGCGAGGTTGAAAGGGGAGGAGAGGAAGGTAAATACTGAGGCAGAGAGCATCCAGAGGCTGAGGACGGAAGGAGACGAGGATAGACTAAGCAAAGAGCAAGAGGAGGGGGGGATGAAATGGAGTCGGAGTTTGGAAAAGTGGGTAAATCTGGAGGGAGAAAATGAGAAGAGAGTCAAGGTAGAGATTAGGCGGCAGAGCAGTGAAGAAAAAGATAGTGAGGAGGAAGAGTGCGATACGGGATCTGACAGTGGAGGAGAGAGGGAGGAAAGTGGTGAGGTTAAGACTGAAATGATGGTTCCATGTTGGCCAAATGGAGGTCAAAGGTTAGTCTTCAGTCCAATCAGGAGGGGTTCTTAAAGTAACCCTGATTACAAACACAAATTTAAGCCTGATCAGACGGCTTGTCCAGGCCGGCTCTGCCAGCAATGACTCTGCACCACAGATTCTTGAACATTTCAGTCCCAGAACCCAAAGGGAAATTTATTCCTTCACGCCGGCATATAATCCCATTAAAAATGCCACTCTTGTTATGTGGTGATGTCCTACCAGCAGTAAACACATGACCAATTTTGTGTCTTCACTTACAGTTTCAAGAACTGTAATATAAAAGGAATAGTTGTAATTGTTCAGGAAAGTATACAAAGACCATTGAACTCACTCACAATGTGAAGGATGCCAGTCTACTTACTGTATATAGAAAGGACTGAAATATTAAAATATGTAAAGTCCCTCTGCCCTTTTCAGGTCAAGTTGATTTTGCTATTTTATTTTGCTATGTTTTATGTAAAAAGCTATTATGTTGGAAATAACTGAGAATGCTGTATATTTTCTTAAAAATATGGAAAACCAGGATCATAAACACTGTCATATAAAACAGTGTAACTTCTGTCCAAGTTCTTGTAAACATGTATAAATGACCTCCTTTGGGAAAACTAATGAACAATTCATCATCAAGAGAGTTTGATATCCATCTAACCCCATAAACCTATTAAAAACGATCAATTAAACCCATTATACACCATATCACTATAAATTATACATCTGTGCATAATAAATGAAATCCTTTTCTGTTAAATGCCTTGTGGGTTACATGAGAGTCATTATTAACATTATGATCTGTGGTAAATCTGTTGTTGGTTGTTTGTTCAGTGCATAAGGTCATAATTACAAAGCCTAAAGGTGCTGAAATGTGAGACATTAAGTTATTTCAGACCCCACCACTCCTGCTAAAATATATTTTAAGTGACTATCTGCAATTAAACTAACTATAGTGTGCATATTCCTAAACACACCTGGGAGACATGACATTAAAATCTCTTGTTTGTGAAAGGCGAGGATACCAGAGGAAACCATGCAGCTACATTTCATGCAGGATTTAAGTCAAAGGTGAGGGAAAACAACAAACCGCCGGCCTACCGCCCATCTCGTTAAATCTGAACACATTGTCAACTGACTCTGGGGAAATGCTGTTTCTTTTAGCCCGACACAGACAGTTAATCCTAATCCTTGGCTCACAGCCATGATGCCATACAAGGTCAGCCATGTTCAAACCAACAAGGTCTGCCCAGGCCTGGGACATTAAGCAAAGCCAGAAAACTCAATTTCAAATACATATAAACAGTTAAAAATATTCCCCAATCCCTTTGGCTGGAATCAGTTCAGTTTCTTTGAACTGTACAGAAATTATGTTCAAAAGTTGCAAACCGTTGCTACTCATCTTGTGGCTCAATGGTTTCTGTGAAAGCCCTTAAATACAGCAATGACAAGATTTTCAACCCAATATGCATTTGTGTGGGACGACCAGTAATTGAGCCTAAAACTAGTCAAACCTACTGTAAGTTGAATACAAAAGTGGAAAAGGCACTGCATGCATGCATCAAAATGTTTCTGAACACTTCCTGATGAATACTTTTGTAATTAGGATAGGGACGGCTACTCAGACACTAATTGGTTCCAGAAATCTTACAACGGTGGACTCTAACCATGTGTCATCGAGAGCCAGTTTCATTCCAACCAAACACCACACAAGATAATTTCACTGATTAGTTCCCCGCTGGTTGAAGGTGTATAAATAAGTGAAATCATCTGCTGTAGTGTTTGGGTGGAATGAAACTCACGCACACACACGCCTCACATCGCTGGAGACCCGGTGACAGATAGATTATCCAGCTATAAACTACTGAACTAAATATACATATGCGCACTAAAATTACTTTTTCATTTCACAGTGGCAAATGGATTCATTATTTCACCAACTAATTTCCTTTCTACACAAAGTAGCTATTAGAACAGAAGACAGAGCCTGATAGAGCTCCCTATAGAGCTGAAACATGCCCAACTCCTTTTAATGTGGCTGTAGCTCTGGAAGTAAATTTCCCTTCCCTTCATTTCATCACTCCTTTTTATTCATTTCATCACTCCACAGACATTTGAGAAAATCCCTATATAAAGAGTTTGAGGCTTTGAACCAAACCAGCCAGCTATGGCATGAATATATACACACACAAACCTGTACTGTACATATGAAAAACAAAAAAAAGACAAGGGTACATAACATTTTTTAATAGGGAAAGGTCTTCTCATCCCAAAAGGCACTGACATCACTGGTTCTCTCTCATGTATTTTCAGCAGTTATAGTCTACTAGATGTCTGACAGCACAATAGTAGTAAAGTGACCGGTAACAAATGTTACTTCGCTCTTCTACAGCTGCCACGTACGTGCAGTTTTGAAGTGGGTAATGTTTCTATGGTGACAGCAACCTCTCTGATTGGTGGGAACATGCTAGAATGATGCCTACGTCTTATAGAGGAATCCATATAGTCGTTTCACAGTGGGAAAAAAGAAAGAAAAAGGTAATTTACTTAGCGAGCCTAATATTTACTAGCATTTAACTGGTAACAACGATCCGAAGCACTGTGAAATTGTGTCTGTCCAGTATAACAGAGGAGTAAGCTTCCTGTTTTCTCAAAGTCTACAAAGTGACTTTCAACTGAATATGAAACAATCGCTAGTATCTGATGTGACATAATCTTTATTATTGTGCAACGCTGTAAAAGAGGCAAACTTACAACATACCAAATAAATCGTATATAGCCTTTATCAATTTTATTATCGGCCACACCAGTCGAATTTCTTGAGTTTATAACACACTTGGGCTGCAAAGTGCTATGCTCTTTATGCGTTACATAATATTTGTACTTGGAATTGAATAAAGGCTTCATCAGAACTCTGTGTTATGTAATACCAAAAATCACCGTTGGTCAAGAGCCCATTTCTCTGCCAGTGTACAATAAAGGACAGTGGTGTATTGTGTCAGAGTCAGTAAACTTTGAAATTGGAAGGTAAACCCATTTCACGTCGTAGTGGTTCTCCCTTTCAAAATAGCTAGTCGAACAACAGTAATAGAGTGCTCTCCAATAAAAGTGTGTGAAATTGAGCTAAAAACAACTTCAGGCACCTTTTTGTGGCTGACAACACGGCAGATGCTTGGAGGAAGCACTTGTCATAGCTACTGCTGTTGCTATGAGACAACTGAGAACCCATTTGATGTGCAGCATTCTTTTGCTAAAAGCTGAAATATTTTTAACTTCTAGCGCTAAGCTCTCTGAGTGCTAAAAACGTGCCCTGCTCACAGCGGCAGCGGGAACACACAGCAGCATGTCTTTTCCAAGAAAATGGAGCCAGTGGTCTAAAGACAGTGCAGAATGGATGTGTGGTGTTACTCATGCTGGTATGTCTTTATTCAAATTAGGTAACCTTGTAACACTAATTCACCCGCTAGTCTCTGCACTGCGGGTCTGAATTATATCTCATGGCCAATTTATGGCTAGTCTAGGCAATTTGTTTTCTTAACAATTGGTGGATACGCATTTCTGTAGTGTGTGACAGCATATTAAGCCGCAGCAACAAAACTGCAGAGGACATTAGTGGAGCATAGCATGAAAACAGCACAAGGTGGATTTTATTACTGCTTCAGTGCTCAGCTCGCAGTGAAAAAGTAATTTCACTGAAGAAGTGTGCGAAACAAATAACCTATACCTTTTAGATTCTATATCCAGTATGTGATTCTCTTATAACACACTACCATCCATTATGTCGGGAGAGGAATGCATTTCTGATCCATATTGGTTTCTGTTATTGCAAAACATGTAATTCTGATGAGCACTCATTTTCCAGCACAATGTTTTCTAGTACAATTGCACACTTTGGTGCGACCTGAGACACAACGTAGAATGCAACAAAATGGCAGTCGCCCTCCCTACTCCTCCCCTTTCCAAACGCGTTCGACTGAGGCTACAGTAGCTTGCGGGGTTAACATTTCCAAACTATAGCAAATCATGGCATCACCACCTGCAATGACGTCGACAAGTGACACAACCAGAGGCCAAAGCTCATCTGCGTCATCTAAGTCGTCATCTGAGTCATGTGCAAGAGAAAAATGCACTTGTCGCAGCCGCTGTAGAAACATGGCAAAGCAAAATTGCAGCCCACGTAAAACTGGAACCCGCAGTTATGTAGCTAAAAGAACTCATTATAACTTTATGAAAAAACACTACCATTCTTCATTTCTATTTTTTATCCACTAATAAAACCAGTGTTTATGAAGTCATTTCTGTTTACGACTCAATTAAAATCCTGCACACTGTACCTTTAAGTGTAACATTCGCAAGATTGTTGTATTCCTTTCAACTCACCTATATGCATAAATTATATCATCTGCTCTACAAACCTCCTTTTCTCCTCAGAGTGGGTGACCCTGAAATAAAGATAAGGAGAGAAAAAAGACCTCGTACATACACTACTTGGCCTCATTATAGGGCACAAAAGTAAGAAAAGGTGCCAAGGGACCGGTTAGTGTGCATGTATGTATGTGTGTGTGTGTGTGTGTGTGTGTGTGTGTGTGTGTGTGTGTGTATGAGTCTAT